>JAGDQP010029799.1:0-22098 GCA_022664845.1 Lepisma saccharinum | reverse complement strand
TGTCTTGTTGTTTTCTCAATTTCCTTAATCTTCTGCGTCAGGTATTCTCACCTTTTGTTTCTGAACATGCGTGTGGCGTTTCGTTTCTCGTTGGTGCTCAAAACCATTGTTCTTTATTGGTGGGTAGGAATAATTCAGTTCTGGATGGGTATTTTTTTCTGTTTTGGGTGCTTTATTTACCTCTTTCTCATTATTATTATTATTATGCAATTTTCACTTATTTTCGCGTTCTCTCCCTTTTTTCTTTTTCACAAATTGTTTGCCAGTTTTTACATTAATTCAATCTTCCTTCAACTGTGCCGCACAGGTATACAGAGCTGAAACGGGTCACTGGGTCAAGTTTTGGATCGGATCACCGGGTTTATGCTTGGGACCGGCCTTATCCAGTAAGTCGATTTGTACACGGGTGATCCAGAGGGTGAAGCAAAGTTTTTAATTCTTCCCTTATTATACACCGTTGCGGTTGAACAGGGTTTATTTCAGGTTTGACAAGGTCCGGTGGTGTTACCGCTAGGACACGGCGAAAGTCAATTGGTTAAAGACAGATTCATTCGGGTCAAGTTCTAGACCGGATTGGCAGGTTACTTGTGTCCAGGCCAGGTTCTGGTGGTTTTCAGGTCTGGTTGTATAACCATCAGTTTGATTTGAATCATTATTTATATATTTTCCATTAATTGCGATGTATAAATACTATGTGTATTTACATGCAAAGTATTCTCTCTGTTGCCATTTTAAAACACATTTTTACTGAAAATCCGAGTTTTTACCCTAGCCATTACCCGTAGTTCAAAAGAATACTATGAAAAGCAAGGATCGAGAGGGTCATATTTAATGTCTCTCTCTCTCTCTCTCTCTCTCTCTCTCTCTCTCTCACACACACACACACATATATATATATATATATATATTACAGAGAGAGAGAGAGAGACAAAGCTCAGTTGTGTAATATGATTGCATGTTTGGCAACTTAATGTGAGTGTCCCAGAGATCACACAGTTTAGTTGTTACAATTTCCTTCTTGACAGTGGAGGCCTGGAATTGAAGGGTTCTTCAAGAGTTGTAACGGTAGTGACTACTGTATAATTAATTCCCTGAAAGCCAGCCTTCGTACACGTAATGGACAATTGCTTGGTGTTAGTCATTTTGTCCTCACTTGTTGTACTTCTAGTAATCATCATAAATCATTGTCAGAATTAATATTTAAATTAATTATTGTGTATAGATTTCGACATAGTTACTTCAAGCGTCTGTGCAGTAGTTGTCAAAGCTTTTAACCGTTTCCAGTGTACCGCTACTGTTCAAGCTCTTTGAAAGGGTTAGCTATATTTAGCACTATAATTTCTTCTGTTCGAGGTTAATTTCCTCCGAGACAGTTTTGAACAAATGTTATTAATAACGTGTAGCACTACATGATCGTACCGTTTGCAACTATTTATACAATCGATCACAGATGACAGCAATATCGGGAACGTGAAGCGAAAGTGAATCATTCTATGTCTGTACACACTTGATGTTGGACCAGTACAAACACACTCGCTGTCGAATATGTGGGAATAAGGTACAAAGGGTTACGGTAAGGTCATATGGGAGCCAAACAATTGGGGGTATCTTTCGAGTACAGGAGATAACGTGCATTCAACTGTCTGATTCCTGAACTCGAACTTTCGTGTCGTGGAAAATTAACTTGAGAAATATTTTTCAAGCTAAATTCACAGGAACTTACGGGAGAATTGTATTTCATATATAAGAGCCAAAGAGTTAGAATCGCATTGGAGATTGGTATGAAATGGACTGACGACAACTGCAAGCGATCGTAAGAACTATAGCTAAATCTAAAACTTTGCCAAATATAAAATAGCATTAAAAAAAAAAAATGTTATTACAGGTATAAATCGTAACCAATATGATAATGCTTTTCAAACTTAAAGTTTCAGGTAGTTGTTCTTGCGGTGAAGCGTGTTGACGAACGGACGATAGATGTGTAAATAAATTCCTTTGCATGCCATCGTTTCGTGCGAAACCAAATAATGAATTAAAATATATTTAGTTCTGTTGTGTATTGCATGTCTTCAAATATCCAATTGCTAGATAAAACCGTGAAAGACTGACGAAAATATGTCTCCTGACGACAAAAATAAGTTTTGTTTTTACAATTTCTGAGCCCTATGGAGAAAGAATATCGTTAGTCAGTGGTAAATTCTGTTATACAGTATTACATTTTTTAAATCATATTCTGGAGTATTTGTGTGAGTCATGTCGTGATTTTTCAGTGTATAAATATCTCAATGTGTATGCTATTTCATGATAAATGGAGATTGAATAATTCATGTTTGCTCTCATTGCGAATTCGTGACTGCGTTTGCGAGGAAGAACAAAGTGTCTTCTGCGAAATAATGGAAAAAGAATTCAGAAGTGCTGGCGTCAGCAATTTCCTTTCCAAGTTGTTGTAACTGCACTTCGAAGCAGAAAGAAAGCTGCATTGCAATGAGATGGTCTTTTCTCAATAAAACAGTTTCTCTCTCTCTGAACTAGCACTCGTGACGATACAAAGTTTTCTTAACTAAACGCGTGACTATTAAAGTATGGATATCTACTTCTTTCCTGGCACCATTTGCACGAATTGTCCAAATTGACAGGTGAGAAAAAAACTGTTTTATCCGGTCTCTCAAGCATCCGATCAATATTGCCTTCATTTGCAATTAAACTTTGTTTTTCGTTATGGAAATCCAACTGTGTGGTGTGTCAATTATTACTGTAAAACCATGATTGGAGAAATCGACCACATCAAAGGAATCGTTAGAAAAACAATTAATTGAGCGGGAAGTCCATTTACCTCAAAAGTTCGTCATTACGCCACTGTGTGAACAAAATATGCATTAGCTGATCGATAAATGTTCAAATATAGTGTTGTTGTTTTTTTCATTGGTGTTATTGACTTAATTGTTGGGGTTGTTTTGACATAATGTATAGTAAATAGAGTCGGTTGTTTCGAAAACTCGATAGTGATGATATAAAATCGAAAGGCAAAATTTGATATTTTGCTTTTTAGTGAACCCATATTTTGGGCGCTAGGGAAACTTTTAATTTCGTTTTGACCGTCCGTCCATAATGTAGGATAGCACCTTAACCAAAACACACAAACTAACTTCAGATTTGAGGGCAAGCGATCTCAGTTTACTTGGATGATCTCATTCTTGTGACATTACAACTTTTCTTCTTCTTTCTTAAAAATAAATACTATATGCACTTTTGTGAAATAGAACATAATCATGCATAAATTTTCACTGTTTACTTGCACATTAACTTCTAATACCTTTAACGAGGACGTATTCATCTTTCGTAGTGCGTATTTACTGAACTGAGCGGAGAGAGTGGTTGATAGTCATTGCAAATTGAAGATGGCTAATACCGAAAATCTTTGAAAACTTCGTATTGTTCATATCGAAACAAAACAAAATATATTATTTAGGCCAACGTATTATTGGAGAGCGAAAAAACAATAACAGTCGAGTATCAATCATATGGAGAGTTCGTACAAATCTTTGATCTGTACACCGTATTTCATTTTCAACTTGGGAAGAAGAATCGGAAGGGGAGATCAAAGTGGATCCATTTGATTGTGCATGAATTACGGATCCTGTGAGGTGTTGCCTATTTGGAAACAATTTCTTTTGTGATGTTTATGAAGTACCTTAATGTAAATCTTTTAGTATGATCGGAAACCCCTATTCGAAAAATGTAACTGCATGCCTTCCCTTCTTTATTTATTTCTCTCTCTTTCTAATGGCTGCAGAAAGTAGTCGTCTCTCTAGTCAAAAAGCTTGTAACTACACATGGGCACAAAAGTACGACAAATATTGGCTATATATGGTTTGATAAGTTCGTGTACATAGTGTTCATGGAAAAGTATAGAATCATCTTTGCTTTAGCGGATAATGTTGAATACCATGTTGCATTCAACGCCAAACAAGTATAAACAGAATGATACGAGTGAGCCCTCTTTGAAGACAAACTTGCTACTAAGTACTAGCACAGACTACCATAGAGTTGTCCAGGTAGTTAGTCTGCGAAAAGTCCTTAAGTTCCAGTATAGGGTCCATCGTAACAGATCATTCAACAGCAATTCAGCAAAGATGGGACGTAAGGGGAAGGAAACAACTGGAGAGCAAAGGCAAATTGCTGTACGTTTATTCCGGCAGGGTAAATTATTCAAAGACAATCAGGAGCCCAATTACTACAGTAAAAAGTGTCATATACAGATACCACAAAACCAAAACATGAAAATTCTCAAAGAGATGGTCGTCCGTCAAAACTAAACCCAACAGAAAAGCCTGTGATAGTTCGCAAAGTGAGTAGCAACCCGAAAATAAGTGCACCGAGGATAGTGACGGAAGTTGGGAAACTCATTTCAGCACAGACTGTACGTAATGCCTTGCAGAAAGCTGGGTATAATGGAAGAACAGTCAGACGAAAACCTTATATTAGTAAAATCGTCAGAATAGAGCGTCCTGTCTACACCAAAAAGAACGGATTATTGGAAGAAAGTAGTTTTTACAGACGAGAAAAAAATAAATCTGTTCAGATCTTATCAATGTGTAATGGTGTGGCGTAAACCGAACACACATCTGGATGCGAAGAATCTGACAGCTACAGTGAAACAAACAGCTTCCTGCAATGCATTAGGTACAGCCTGTGCTGAAATGAGCTTTGCTACTTCCGACACTATCTTCGATGCACTTATTTTCGGGTTGCTATTCACTTTACGAACTATCACAGGCTTTTCTGTTGGGTTTAGTTTTGATGGACGACCACCTCTTTGAGAATTTTATGTTTTGGTTTTGTGGTATATGTGTTGCCTGTTGAAATCCGTGCTTATGTTTTATCCCCTTCCCCCACCCTGACTTAAAAGTTCAATTCACACACTGACCAGAATTCTGTCTCATCTCGTTTTCCATAGGTATTTCTCTGTCTCGTCTCGTGGACAACACAATCTTTCGTTCCCTCTTTCCTTCGATTTATCTCGATCTAACAAAATAACAGTCGTTCGATCGATATATCAAACAACCGCCCAGTTCTAACTCGAAGTGTTTCTTAAATGGACATGATGCTATCTGTAAACTTTCCAAGTTGTGTATTAGTGGCTTAATTTACTTTCGATACATCTGCATATATATATAATTCTTGTTTTGAATTTCAATTTTATTTATGGGTTTTAGGAATTGCTTGGATAGGGGAGGGAAAAGGATTCGGGAAGGTGTCTGCTATGTTTGAAAGTGCTATCCCGACATTTGCTTGGTGTGACTGAGGAAAAACCTCATTGAAAATGGTCGGTCACTGGGATCGAACCCACGACCTCCCGAATGCTACGCCAACACTCCTTCACTGAGCTACGGAGACTCGATATAATTCTTGTGGGTGTCACTCTTGTGCCAGAAGTAGGAAGATTTATTGATAAAGTAAATGAGAACAGACACATGACTCTGCTAAGCATGAAAGGGAGCCACTCACAGAATGTGTGGTCTTGCGAGTGTTATATTTTGTAGTTTCTGCCAAGAGAAACAAGTTGATTTAGTCATAGTTTTTGCCAGGTGGCCCTGTTTGATTAATCTTTTTTGGTAATTATTACTGAACACTTCGTACTTCTGCCATTGTGCTGTTAGAGCATGCATTGGTAACGCGCACAGAACTTTGTATCATCTAACTGCTTAAAGATTAATTATATTACTGCGCTCGTACTAAAATAAATGTGGATAATTAATTTTCATTTCATAGAAAGTTCTGGACATTTATGTTAATTTTATTAAGGGAATTGTAGCGCGATTTGTTTCCTGTGTATTCATAATAGCCTCTGTAAATTGTTTTGTTTTTACTTTCCATGTGCAATCGTTTAGCAGAGCGGCCAGTTGGAAGCTTTTCAAGTTATTTTTCAAAGCGTCTCATCGCTTTTGTCAGCTAGTTTACATTGTGTGGACAAAAGACCTTGAAACTTCCTTGACAGCCAGCAGAACGTTTCTCGTTGCAGCGGACAAATTGTTACTTACAGCTGGATGTAAAATGCAAACGACATGCCATGCGTTTGTTGCAGTGGTTTTCTTTTTGGGGTGTAGGTAGTTACTGATGAGAATGGGAATATTTTCGGTAGGAGGGAAAATAAATATTAGGAAAGTGTCAGGATTTGCCTGCAATATATAAATTTTGTCCCCAAGTTGTGAATATATTTAATTTATTTAACACTTAACTATGTGCTAGTGGGGTCTGACAGGCCCAGTGCTAAAATTTTAGCAATAAAAAGAGAAATACGAGAAATGAGGTGTTACAATGTCATTTTAAAATATTCTTGTAACTTTTCAGGTAAGTTACATTATATTTGCGTAATTAACAGATAGGTATAAATTAAAAGTAGAAGTCGATTACACTGACTGAATTTAAACTGAGCAGTGAAGACACAGTACTTCACTGTGTATTTCTGTATTTGTCAACTTCTTCTCAATTAGTTCTGTCCCAAAAGTGTTTTGAATAATTTTCAAGTTTGTTAACATTTCTTCAAGGCAAATTGTATTTTATTATTGAAATACATAACAAAACCAGGGGACGAAATGGACCGGAGCAGACCGCAACACCGTTCCGATTCGTGAATGTCTGGTACCTTACTGTTCCGTCTCGTCACTATAGTAATCCTAGAATGTTAATAGCCACTAGCATGTTAACGAAGATAAACCGTTCCGTTTCGTGAAAATTTCTATTTCGAGCCCTGAACAAAACTATAGTTATGAAAGTTATTTTCTGTTTAACTGGACTCAAATTCGAATAATCGACGTACAACGAGAAAGGTCCCTACTTCAGTTGTGCCTTACGCCCCTTCTACAGGAGCGGGAATACGCGACCAACCGCGGCAACTAATAAAACCTGTTCTTTTAAATGTACGTATCAAACCTCGTGGTGAAAACGCCTGTGTAGACTCGTACATTTAAAAGCATGGGTTTTGTTTGTTGAATCAACAAAAAAAGTTCATTGCCGGATGCTTACGTAACCACAAAACATACAGAATAAATCTAAGCAACTTCACACAATAAGAGAGAAAAATTTCAAAAAAAAAAAAAAAAAAAAATGAAATTCATACAAACTTACACATGGAGGAAACATGGTAAGATAGAACAGGTTCTACAAACAAAGATAGATTTCATCACTTGCTAATTATCAGTTATCAACACAAAAGGAAAAGATTCTTCATAGAGCTTAACAACCAATAAACATAACAAATTCATTTCCTAATCCAGCTCCGCACCATCATATGTATAGTATATATATTTATAACCCGAAATTATAGACAACTAAACTAAGTTCACTCTGCTAACCTCGGCGGGTTTTCGTGGTGCGTGCCGGTATTCTTGCGCGGTGTCCGGTTCAGAACAACCTAATGTTTTCAAATCAAAGGACGAAAGTAACCTAAGTTAAGGCTAGGTGGCCCTGCGGGCCCTAGGAATTTTGGGTTGAGGGCGTGGTTGCTCGCGGTGCTCATTGCCCGTATAGAAGGGACATTAGCCTTTGGTATCAACCTTTTGAACAAAGTGCATGTCCTTATGCAACCCATTCAACGTATGGGTCGATTTGGTTGCATATAAGGAAGGGTTTGGTACGATTACCAATATAATTGGTTCATATTGAGAAATGAAGAAAACAAGCTGAGTGGAGACTATAACAAAAGTTATTAAATATGGATGGCTTCATGTGCATTTTAATTTTCGATTTAAATTTAGTAGTAATTTTTGTTAGTTTATTAGGGTCGAACCTACTCCTGTACTCAATCTCGAAAGCAATGGACCCATATTTAAATGAACTTTTTTCAGTATCCGTATTTAGTTTTAATCCTTACATTTCCTTACCATTGTCTAACCTTGATGTATCGCAATGGCCTTCCCTTTAGAACCTACTAGGAACACCAACTTAGTGGGGACGGATCATGATGTATTGTTTTACCTCCTAATTACGCACGTACCAGTAGAGATCAGAGGGTACTCGGCAATCACTCTTCGTAGCAAAACTTCTTGTGGTCGCTGTGAGCGGGGCTTGAATCTGCATCACCTTGGATCAGCGCTTTCAAACCACTAGTCTACAGAGGTTCGATATGTTCATATTCTTTGGTTAATTACTGTACATATCCAAGTTTGATTTGATTCGTAAACTATTGAAGTAGATGATATATGATACACACATTTCATTTGGGGTTACGTTTTTAACCCATACGAAGCATGGAATCTTCTGTTCCGATTGTTTGCCTTCCAACATGGTTTGCTGGAAGTAAAAGCTATTCTATTCAGCGGTTGTTCTTTCAAAAGCTTCGTTTTCGTGACTGAATAAGATGAGTTGGAAACTTTACACCCAATGATTTAGAGCATATGAAATATTTAGTTATGCAAACATCTATTTATTAGAAGTTACGACGTCCGTATGCCGTATAAAATGTATTTTCGGTTGTGTAAATAGTCAAAAAATACAAAGAACCCTTCCCTAAAATGTTCACCGGTAACTAAGATTAATTTTGTTCAGCTTACATTTAGGGGCCAAACAGGCAGCTATGGCCAAAATGCTTCGTATATGTGAGCGATAACGTCCCTCGGCGAACACTTCCGGGGATAGGAAAAGTGAAAATAGCGACCAAGAACTTTCTGTAGGTACCATAACGGCCTTCATTTGGTGAAGGTGAGGAAAACCGTGGAAATCCAATCAGTATGGTCGTCAGTAGAACTCGAACGTACTTGTATTCGCAGTACCGTTTCGAAGCCTGCTCCGGAACAATTAGACCAGAAAAGTTGGGCTTGACATTGTGTAATACTAGTCATTGTCATGTAAAACTAACTGTTTAGTTTCATAATAATGCTTTAGTGTACAGTACTTGAATATAATCTCCGAAAAGCCGGTGGGTGGGTGATTACGGAAATGGTAAAAATTTCAATATACGATATTTGGTGTTCACAGTGAGGCCAGCGTACAAAATATAAAGAAAAATATGACATAATTGAAGCGAAACGGCGAAGGTTAATGTTTTTATTATTATTATTATTTCTTCAGATGACCTAGGCAGAAAAGTGTGCGATTCTCGAAAAAAAAAAAAAAATATATTTTTCTGTGGTGACTTAACCTCATTTATTACCTAGAAGAATTTCAGCTGTGATATATATCATCGCCAAAGACAGAATTTCAATCACAATGTATTTCAAGGCTAACTGAATAAAGCTATTACCTTAAAAATTCTCTTCTGTTTCTTTCTTTTTCTTATTTCTTTAGTTGAAAATGGCGTTGTCATAGTCTCTCTCCAGATTCCTTCCTTCCTTTTTACTTTACTCGTGGTTTTATCATTCAATTACAGACCCAAAAGTAATTTAGCTATACTTTGGAACTTGAAAGGGCCTGAAGATATGGTATATACGAGGGTGACACATTATATTCCAAATGATAAGCTATGCTATTCAAAGTATTGTCACATCTTGTCGAGCAGTACAGAGTTTATTGCTGTATAATCAAGCAATGCCATACGAACTTTTAGCTCTTCGCCCACCCTCCCCCATCGTAACGGAGGAGCTTCTAAGGACGGGACCTACAGTTTTTGTTGTTAAAGTAGGCCCCGAACCACTCCGTTTAATAAACCCCGGCGGGAATTGAACCCGTGAACACGCGCGCAAAAAAGCGAGCGCGCTAACCTTTCGTGAGATCTCAGTTTTAAGTCATCATCTGCCTAGGATGACTCCGCTAGCTGTCGGACGATTCTGTTTTCGAACGTTGCCAAATCAACATTTTAACACGTATTCAGCACTGAGCTGGTAACTACAATAGATAAGAGTAAATAGTAACAATAGGATGGATATGAGAAATAATAAAACAAAACGCACGCACAGTGTACAATATAAGAAGAAATGAGGCAACAATTTTCGCGCAGAAGCTTCTTACAGAGTAGTGCGGGTGCAAACACTGACGATATTTAGGGATTTTGGTTCGCAAACTCCATTGAATGTCGTACAAACTTAATTGGATGTCGAGGTCAGACATGACTAATACTTACAAAGAAGTTTTGCATGAAGAAAAATTGAAAGACTGAGGTTAAATATAAATATTAGATACCATATGGATAAAATTTAGTTCTGAGACCACTCAGGAATTTTTTTTTTTTTTAGCTTTTATTGGCAACCGCAATGCAAGGCCATCCGTCTTAAATCTGAGAAGAAATGTGCATCAATAAGCATTAGAAAAGAAATCATTCTTAATCAGATTTCCTGCACTTTATCACTCATTGACCAACCTTCATGAAACTTTGTGAAGGGGAGTATTACATCTGAATATTAATATCTTAAGGGAGAATCTTAATATTACATTTATTATATTTTTCTCTGGGGTTGAGAAAAACTTTGAAGAACCTGTCTATAAATATATGAGTAGAAATTGAATTTGTAAGCCTGGCGCGAATCATATCCTTATTATATATATGCAATTAAAGTAAATTCCTTAAAAAAGTAAATAAATAATAATAAAAAAAATGAACCCAATAGAGATTGGACTTGAAAATTTTAGGTAATATTCAGAAACTGACCGCCCCGGTGGCCTAGTGTTACCGTCACTGACTGCTGATCGTGGAGTCCCGGGTTCGATTCCCGGCTCTGCCAAGGGATTTTTTTTTAAAGCGAGAGGGTCTGGAACGGTATTGCATCATGATGCAATTGGGGAGCTGCTGTAAATGAAAGACAGTGGCGATCATAATTGAGAGCTTCGGCTCTCCTCGCCAAACACGTCTGGTCAACGTGGGAGCAGTAGACAAACTCTTCCTCCTGTGAGAGGCCTCATCCAGTAGTGGATTGAATATGGCTGTAACTTATTATCTAGTGACAATTTGGAATAATTTGAGGTCATCACAGGGCAGCATTGGGAAACTTGATAATGTTTTAATTCTTCATAATTTTTAACCATGATAATGTCACAGTTGAAGAGAAGCATGTGGGGCTTAGAAGCAAAAGCTTTTTTTGTTTGTTTTTTGTTTAACGGAGATTTTCATGGTATTGTATACATTATAGTGTCTAATGGAGGTAAAACCCTAATTCTTTGTGTATTTTGTAGGGTTTTGTTTTGCGTAGGAAGCACAGGAAAAAATAACCCATATACCACCATAATTTTCTTTTGGCCCTCCCGTAAAATTTTCTGGAGAAATTGCAGCTTTTGCTTCTAAGCCCCACATATGTCGTAGTACTGTAAATAGAACCAATGTTATGCCAATCTTAAAATCTAGCCACCATCGGTAAGTTCATTTACAAAACCAGTTTCATGCATTGCGTTTATGTTTTGAATAGAGATAAATGATTCTCTGTATTGTGCTGCCACCTAGTGGGCCTATAGCGTACTTTTTGGTCCTGTTTAATGTCTACAGTCTACAATGTTAAAAAAAAAAGTCTATATACATTGGTCTACAATATTTTGGCGCGAAATTTTAGACAAGTCCGAGCAATTTCAGCATAGCAACATTATATACTTGGTTCAATTGTCACGTCATTTTTGTTGCCCCTCAATATAACGCATCGCGGCTGCAATACTGTTATTACTCAAATGTTGCTGTTTTGAGATATCAACGAATGCAGGTTGCTCATGTGCGTTCTGATGAATAAAAATAAATAATTGGTTTCGGTGAGTTCGGGAAGTGAAAGATATAATTTTTTAGCTACTTTGAGTTGTGGCGGTATTGCAACCGTGGTGCGCCCATTTATTTAGGGTGCAGTAAAGAAAACTGAACAGTTGAGTGAAGTGTAGTTATCTGTTTCTTCGTACTGTTTTTCTCAAAAAAGAGTTCCTGTTCCTTTTTCTTCCAGATTCCATCTAATAGTTCCGAGGCCCCCTCCAAGATATTTTATAAACTGAAATGCTAATCAATATATCATTGTTTTTCATGGCCACGAAATAATTCAGTAATTAATTTATTTCGCGTTTACCTAATAAAGGGTCATGCGAGTAAATACGTTAATACGAGTAGTTTTATGAATTAATTATTTTTCCATGCAGTTTGGACAGTCACTTAAAACATTGAACTGACGTGAGCAAAACTGTCAGTTTAGTATAAATGAAGCTGAACTTCGCAATGTCCATTTAACATAGTTAGGTCTATGCAAAGATTGTGAAAAGAGGATAATAGAGAAATCTATCTTCTGTCTTTATATATATATATGTTCCAATTTAATTCTGGAACGCCTTAAACAATTTCAACCAAACTTAGTAAACATATCACTTACAACCTGAAAGAAATACTGTGGGGGGTAAGGCACTTTTAGCACCCCTAAGGGAAAGGGGGATATGTAAAATCGGTTAATGAATCATGATTGTCAGATATATCCTTACAGGCTGAGCAACTCACACCACAGTGTAGTTTGCCAGGCTGACTACCTCCATGTGGGCAAATCTGACATTACTATCAAAATATTCATTAACAACGGCTATCGTAGTTGTTCGATTCGACACCCCGCCAGGGGGATGAGGGAGAGAGAGATAAACGGGACACTAAACCTCCAAGGCTTATTAGATGTACTTTTTGCACAGTTGTATGAATCCCTTGATTCAATAATACAATACAAAAATTAAATTAAAAAAAAAACAGAAGCAAAGAACCTTTGCGATTGCCGTGTGCCTCTAAAACAGATTCAGAAATTCTGGTTTGATGGCGGAGTGGCCGTAGCATAGTTATTAGAGCGTTGGCTTATCTATCGGAAGGTCCTGGGAACAATCCCACCGGTTGCCCATCTTGACTGAAATTTTCCAGGTTTTTATCTTTAGTCATAACCAGAGGTGTTGAACCTCGCGAGGTCCAACCTCGATCTTACATTTTGAGGTCAAGGTTGAAATTCGATCGCGAGGTTGAGGTTGAGGTTGAAGTCCCGTCGCGAGGTCGGGTCCAAATGTACACCTATGGTCACAACATACCATTGTTCGATTTGTAGCGGGGAATGGTTGGGATATCTCCCTCTCTGCATAAATTTTCCCTGGCTCTGTTTAAGGCATGGATTACCTCAACATGGGATATGGACGATCCCAAAATACCGTATAATAATATTCCACCAACTCTTCCCCCTCTCTGGAAGTTGCACAAATCGAACACTGTGCCAGACGAATGAGGGGAGGTACCTTGAAAGTAGGCTCAAGTCGACTTCTTTGTCACATACTTCCTCTACCCCAAGTTGCCTAAAGTCGTAAATCAATTCAGAACTATTTAGCCGAGCGGCCGTAGCTCAGTTTATAATACGTTGGATTTTCACTCGGAAGATCGTGGGTTTGAGCTCGGAGGTGTTCCCTTTTTTCTTCAGTCGCACAAGGCAGTTTGTTGGATGGTACCTTGAATAAGGCCAGGGGTGATATTTTTCCAAATCCTTCTCTTTGTTGGTAATATTAAAATGGACTCTAAAAGCTCTATTAAGAGTTCAAATATTATTAATGTGTTGGATATGTGTGTCTTATTAGAATACAGTTTCTGAAAGCGTAGACTTCGGATGCACAAAATAATCACTGTCTCTCTCTCACACACACACACACGCAGTACACAGCACAGCAATAACAGTTCTAATAGTTACAAATTAATGCATCAAATTTTAATTATAAATTAAGCTGCTAATTATTTTAAGCAGAAAACGTGTGTAACATAAACAGTAAATGGTTTTCTTTCTTTTCTCGCAGTAATGTATCAAAAGTTTCACCGGAAGTCGAAGAGAGTTGAAAAAACCGGTAACGTAAATAATAATGTCCCTTATATATAATATTGACGATACCGATTTACCAGAGGGTGTTTCTGTGTTTGATTTTCTTATATTAGGCTCAGTATCATTGAATTTGAATTTTATGTATGGTTTTTAGCAGGGTTGGAACGTTTAAAACAAAATATTTTAAACAGAGGCGATTGTTTTAAATATTTTCTTAAAAACATTTTAACATTTGTTTTAAACGATATATTTTTAAAGTCGTGTTTAAAACATGTTAATTTTATATTTCTTCTTTGAAAGAATCATATTATTTTAAGATTATGAAAGGGTGTGTTTTTACAAGTAAAACGTAAGCAGTCCCGAGAGAAAGCTAGTTTTCAAAGTAATCAGTATTATGGCGCCGCAAGCGTACAGATCGAGACATAAAATGCGTTGTTTCGATTTATTCTTTCTCGGTTGTCTGCTAGAAGCGGGAAATGTTAATTCTCTATCAATAACATGAAACAAGATGTTCATATTTTAATTCTTTTTTTATTTATTTATTGTGATGAACTGCCAGGAAAACAAAAACTTCATGAGCATGTATTTCGAAGTTATATGATTACATTTCTCTATCTATTTCCTTATGTTTATGAGGAAAGGGACAGTAGTAAGCAACTGTGTAGATTTGATAATCATTTCTTATTCGGTGTGTGGTGTTTATGCCGGGTGGTCGAACTTATTAAGTACTCTCAGTATTGTAAATGAAAAAGACGTTCATTTTTTCTAACATTTCCGGTTTTTTTTTTTTAAAAAAAAAAAACACGAGCCTTCATTTTTTCAAGGCAGCAATTTGTAATACTGCTAACGTCTCTTTAGGCAAAAATTACTTTCATATAGGTAATTAAAAGTTATATGACATAATTAAACCCTAGATTACAAGTATTTTTTTGTGAGATATTCCGGGTTGCTCAGTTCTCAGTGCTGCCAACCGTTAAAAAATCATTTAAAAGAAAATATCTTCCATATCGTATCTACCCCAACCAAACTTGGTTTAAACATCATTCAACACGATAGGAGAAAGTTTTGGGCATGCCCGACATCGAACACCCTAGTCGTCAGTGTTGCCAACATATTTTAAAATTCAACTTATGCAAATCCCTTTATTAATACAAATCTAAACGTGTGCATAGATTTACACTAAATTTGACATACATGTTCATTAGGTCCTGGGACAGGTCATACAGGCACTCCAGGACCGTAATTTGTCAGGATTGCCAAACGGTTAAAAAAAAAGTAGATTTAATATTTGTTACCGTTGAACGTATCCACATTGATGTACACCAAATTTTACATGTGCTTTAGATACTGAGACAGTTTATGTGGGTACTTCCGGCGCCGCTGTTGTTAGTGTTGTACCAATTCCAGAAAATAAAATGTTCGATTGTTTCCATATCGTTGAACGTATTAGGACTAGACTTCGTATTTACGTACTGGGAAGCGTCATAGAGGTATTTCAGGTCGCACAGTCGACAGTGTAGCCAATCATTAAATATCTACTACTTCCATTCAGTTCGACCTATCCGCACCCAACTTTGAGAAGGTATACACAATCGGAACATATTGTGGTTCTTCCCTATACCCAAGCACTCAACTGTGAGCGTTGCCACCCTATTTTAAAGTTCATTTTTTCAAATGCCCCCTTCCCCCTTATACTGTTACGTGACGATAGCTATTTCTATACTTTCAATAAAGCGCGTGGGGAGCCACGGGACGTACCTACGTTATGATATGCTTTGAAATAATACTTCTCAGAGCCCTATTGCAACACTCATTAGAAAAAACCTATATGTAGTTGCTTGTTTATAAGAGTACTCATTATGCATTTATACATCTCTTTTGAAATATACATATAACATAAAATATTTTTTGTTACACTGTCTCTATCTGTATATATATTCATAGTAGGTCTATATGGGGCGAAGCTTGGAGCCCGGAGCATGGTAGAGCAAAGCCACAGATCTTTTATATTGAAACACAATGTACTAATAAACGCAAACATTGAATAGAAGCAGGTTATTTCCCAGGATTTTGAGCTAAAGATAATTGATTTTTGCGGACGGTAATTATGATGAAAAATCTATTTTTTCTTTGAATAATACCGTAATTAGAAATTAACGTATTGTATACACGGGATATGAGCATATTTCAGTAAGAATTCATAGTTTTTCAGTTTACAGTAAAGATGTCTTCGAAGTTGTATTTATCTCTTGGAACTGAAAATTCCTGTTCAAAATATTTTTTTCAGTTCCCTGGAGGTTTATTAGCATTTTACTACAAACTATACCAAATAACTTCAGTCCATATGTTCTTAGTTCCCTTATATTTGTCAGGGTGAAGATATAGGAAGTATAGCAATGTGGCAATAAATGCATAAATAATCCCATCCTTTGCCTCGTAAGGCTGCAGGAAAACAAAGTAATAGTAAATTGGGATGAATGTGTGAAAGCTTAAATCCAATCCTGGCGGTTACATTGATCATCTGCAGCGTAGAGCATTAAATACTTTTTTTTAAACAATGTGTACTATGCTTTTTTGCTGTTCGTTTATAGGCTGATTATTAGTGGGTTGCACAGGATGGAAAAAGGATTTAATCTGGACATACGTTATTAAAGTTAATCCTTCCCAAAATGACTGTAAAAGCCAAATGCTGACTGTGTAAAAAGGAAATAGCAGGTCTTGTTGCCCGAATGAAATAACATTTCAAGAAGTATAATTGAAATTCCGGCCAGGTCACTGAAGAATTTTCCTTCATTGTTTCCATGGTTGGCGCTCTGAGATATACTCAGCCTCCTATCAGTATTGAGTACGATAGTGTCCTTGATATTCTTGGGCACTTTGGGAGGTAAAGGCAGCTGAGCGTGGGACTTACCAGCCAACCTCACTTCGTGCCGTTGGTCGAGAATATGTGGAGCTACCTCCACATCCCGCGTGCGCATTGCAGGGGGAAATAATTTTACCTTTTATATGATAAATAGCTTTGTCATTGAATTTTAATAAATAGCAAAATTTATCAAATTTAGGAAAATAGAACCTGTAATTTGTAGTAAATGCTTATGAATAGACCGGAAGCGCGATTGAAACATTATAGAAGCTACTGCAGATGCAGTACCTATCATACATAATAACCCTACCATTTTTTTTTTTTTTTTTTAAGAAAATGTTTAAAACGTTTTAAACACTGTTTTTTCGCTGTCTATAAAGAAACTTGTTTAAAACAAAAAACCATAAAGAAAACACGTTTTAAACATGTATTTTTTTTTCCTAAAATAAAAGTTTTTTTCCAACCCTGGTCTTTAGGCATCGAAGGCTCAGGCCATCAGTAGTTGTGTTTAGCGAACTCTTGGTCTCACAAATGTCAGATAATGCAGAGGTGAAATCTGTATTATGAGGCAACCGAACAGAAAATCGTGTGGCAGATTTTGACGAAAATTAACTTGTTTGATATTTCGGTGACTTGTACTCGGAAGGAATTAGATATGAAGTGTGGGAGTGTTGGCCAGTGGCAGATCCAGGATTTTTGCGAGCGCGGCGGCAGGTGGAATGGCCCAGAGATATTTCCGATATTTTTTCCGCTAAGTGATTTTTTAAAAGTATTCAGTTATCATATTTCCCATGCAGTATGATACTGGCATATCATATAGTGTGTGTGGTGTTGACACAACATCGTGAGGACAATTGAGGAGCTGTTGTGAATAAAAGAAAGTGGCGATCACAGGGAGAGCTTCGGGTCTCCTCTCCCAACCCGTCTGGTCAGCGTGGGAGCAGTAAACCAACTCCTCCCTTCGGGGAGAGGCCTCATCCACTAATGAATTGAATATGGCTGTGATTTATATGTATGTATTTGTATATATAGATAGATTTGTTAGGAAACAGATCGAATGTTTTTCTGATTCAACTTTTTGAAATAATGCTATAAAAAAATAAAGTATTACTCTCTGTGGATTCTCACCTGTCTTTTTCAATAAATGTAATTAATTGCTTTTAAACATGAAAACGTGGAATATACGTTGAACTGTTTGCCTACTTAGGCAGGTACTTGTCGATAAGAGTTCTAATGAAAAAATCAGTTGCCAATATGTGCTCTGTTCTAATTTCAACACTGATAGTAAGTTTGCAGAGCCTGTGACATTGAGAGACCTCTCAAAATGGTTGCAGATGGAGCAGTGGAGGAATAAATCACATCAGACATGAACGTTTCGTGTTTAACCGTATTCAATCAAAAGAATTAAAAAAAAAAAGAAATATTAAGGGATCAAAAAATAGGGAGGGGAGTATAAATGTGATTAATTTCGTACTATTGATTCAGCGTTGTATCTGTAGTTTCCGTGGCCTTCCGTGTAACTGATTACGGGTACATTTATAGCGAAGGGCCAGACTAAAGTTTGAATAGTGCAGCGCCGACTGGAGGAAGGGGGTTGAATTGGGCTGGAGCTTGGAGACAGCTGGGAGACGTTGTTATGGAAATGTGACGCCTGCGGTGGATAAATTCAGGCCCAGCTGGCTTCGTGTGCTCAGCTTCATTTTAAAAAGGCTTGTCAGAAGCAAACTTGACTGAAATGTAGCGGTGATTTTTTTACACGGTGAATGGTATTACTTTCATTTTGGTGGCAGATATTTTTTTCTACGTTTCCTTTTAATTTTTTCTCCTTTATTCATATTCATTCATCGGGTTCTGTGTTGTTTCCAGTAATTTACTGTGAGATAAATTATAATGAACACGTGAGAAAAGTATATAAAAATCTCATAATGACTGGAAAGTGGTGAACATTGCCGGCAGATAATTTGTGGAAGGAAAAAAAAAATGTTATTTTCATGGAAGAGGAATATTGTTTTAAACATCAAAATCAGTGTAATTCTTTCGTTTTCAATTTTAAATTACGTTTTGTTGTCCTACCTGAATGAAGTACCTGTATTTTTGCAAAATCTGCACCTTTCCTATAACATAATGGATATTGTTTCTTTGAATTGGTAATTAAAAAGAATTGAGTTTAATTTTTAAGAATGGATGATGGTGAGAGAATAGATGGAATGAAAAAAACGGTCGGGAGAGCCTCAAGGAAAGTCACGCACACTGTGTTAGTCCACCACAAAGACCACATGTGACGAGCCTGGATCGAATCGAGGACCCCAAGCACCAGAGGTGAGCGCTTTATCCCTGAGCCACCGCGGCCCTTAAATTGGTATATTATGGTTATTATATGTATGTTTATTCGATGATCCTAGTACATGGTTATTATTATTATTATTATTATTATTATTGCTTAAATGTAGGTTTATTAATAACCCGAACGACCCTGGACAAGTTGAATCTATGGTAATTTGCACATTTTATTTGTTGGAAATCATATCCTGAGGACAGGACCTACAGCTTTAGGTGAGTTCCGAACCAATTGTGTCCCCATTGAGACACGAACCCGGAACGCCTTTGTTCGAGTCATTTTGAACATTCTAAACTAGCCTCTTAGCGTGTAAAGAGTAGACCTAAGTTTTTCTTTTTAAGTGGGTGCAGAAACATTCTGTTTAGAGGACATTTCACGGATCTAAAGCCAGCACCACGCGGACTAGATGTGATCGTCCTAACCATTGGAACAACAGAGGGCCCGGGATTAATTAGTTTTATTCAGTACTAAATAAATCAACCGACGCATTTCGAGAGTCAAAGCGTGGATCATAGGTTACACTGTTCTCAGAGTCCGTTTTGACTTTCAATAATTGAAAATTAGATGATCAGCAATATGGTTATTATAAGCGAAATGGATTCAGAGGGAAGAATGATCGAAAGTAAATACTTCCAGTAACCGTATATGCTACTATATAAAGCGTAGACAGACAGTCAGAAGCATTCTTCATCTTCCCCTTCTCGCGAGAAACCGAATGTGTTTTCCCCACTTTTTTTGCACCTGGTGTGTATATTTAACCCGTAAAGGCAATTTATTTCGTCCCTGTTGTTATTCTCCCTCCCGCCCTCGTATGTAACATCAATAATAACCACATCCAAGAGCACGCAAGGTTATATAATCCGTAAGCATTCGCTCCAATAATATTCAAATTGAATATGAACAGATTCCATGATGAATGTGTATATGTGCATCTCGGAGCTGTTTTATCTGCTCTAAAATGTGGCCAATTAAATAATTCACGTCACTGGAATTTTATTGAACGCACTAAAAAAAAAGAAAAAAGTATGAATTATTTTCCGGCTGTTCTTCCTATTGTGGAATTGGTCGGTGCACTGCGAGAAAGCGGGAACGTAAAACACACCGGGAGGACCACTATCAGCTCTGAATTTTCATTGGTACGATAATACATAATTGGTATTATTGTGAAAATAAACATGCATGAGTTGTACTAAAATTTTCTCCTGCACAAAATAGCTATGAAGTTAGAATTGTTCTTCTCATTGACAAAGCGATGTAACTATATTCGATTGCATTAATACCACCCAAATGCACATTTCATTTGCTACATGGTCAATCATCATTAGTATCTGTCAAGTGTAAATTAGCTCTAGAGCACATCTCTGAATACATTTAACAGTTAAGTGAAGCAAATATCTATGTTACAAACACACACGCACAAAAAAAAATAATGCATTGTAAACAATACGGTCAATAATACAAGCAGTATTCATGTGACATCATTAACCGTCACATCATAAAGCTAGGGCAAATATTTGTTTTTATCTTCGTTGTTCAGTATTTCCGATTTTAATTGATATTGAGTGAATTGGAATGGTTACAAAACGAGAAACAATAAATCTAATATCGTGTGTGTCAATGCTGAATGGTTTCCTTAACATGGTCGATATTCCTGGGTAACCTAACTGCTTGATTGCTATTGTTTCGAGTTTATTTTTATAGCAAATGCACTCAGATGCTAGGAGAACATGGTACAGGATTCAGTGTTCTTTTTAGTTTATTGTCGTATATCATTGTAGTCACTAAGCATTACCTTGTTTTCTATTGAAGATTGGTAATGCTCATATAGTGAGGATTGTCAGACTTCCGAGTTTAGGTGGGACAGCCCAGGCCTCTGGTTTATAAGCTAGCTTTGATATCTAATTCTAATTTAATAAGTTCGTTCCAACGTGTAAAAGAAAATGGTGAACTAAATTTGTGGTTTGTTCAAATAGTCCTAATTTCTACTTCATATTGGTTTGTATTTCTTTATTTATGACTTACTTTGTAGCAAAAAGTTTTGCCAGATTCTAACTTATATGTTAATGGAGAGCCTAGACAGCAAAAAATGACCGTGTTAAATCAACACAAGAAACGGTGTTGGGTGATTTCAACATAGTGGATGTGTTGTTGTCAATGCTTATTCAGTACGATAGAGGGCGTCATACTAGCACTATCACAATGTTGAATCACCTAGATCATACAATAAACGGTGTTGATTTAACACAAAGAAGTGATGGTGTACCTAGGATGGGACACCAAGAAGTGTTTAATTAACACCGTCGGTTTGCATTGTACGCAATGGGTATTTTATTTTTACACGTTTCACATTTTTTTTTTAATACCATGATTTAAAATATAAACAACCTTTTATTCCAGAAATAACTTCAGAGATACACTGTTGACATATTTACGATTTAAGCAAATAGCTACAGGCTGACAATAAAAAAACCCGGTAATCAATATGTCGGAACACATTTTTAAATTTACCGCTTTTGCGCACCATTGTTTTCTGGAGGTACCGCTTGTTTTGATGGCGCTGTACTCCATCCAGAATGCTTACTGCCGTCTGGGCATACTAAGGTGTACCTGGTACCAGGGATGTAATGGAGGGTATGCGGCCTATACTCACTCCAACTTACTAGGCATCACCGTATACCCACCTAAAATTTCTAAAATATGTAGACCTATGGAATAGTAAGCGAAAGGTTTCGTTGCATCTAGCGAAGCGTATACCCACCTAAAAATTTACATCCCTGTCTGCTAGGTGTGTTAGTTTTTTCACCGCTGGATGGCAATGCATTAGCTGGATTTTTAGAAAATCTTTTTTTTTTCTTATTGGCATTAAAAATCTTTTAAAATTAATGTTAATATAAGAATTAATTAACTAGTGAAAAATCCTAATAAAAATAGAAAGTAAAAACTGATATATTTGAAGTTTCTTCAAAGGAATTTTTTTCTTGTTTTGCCGTGAATAATCACCTCGCGAAGTTATTATTATTTCAGAAACATCCTGTTTACAGGGTGAACCCGAAAGATGTGGGAAAACTTTGGGAGGTGATTCCTGAGATCAAAACAAGAAAAAAAGTCTTGTGGGCAAATTCTCGAATTCCCCTTCGTGTAAGAGGTACAGGGTTGCCTACTTGGAATCCAAAATCGAC
>JAGDQP010029798.1:3437-21303 GCA_022664845.1 Lepisma saccharinum | reverse complement strand
CTTTAGCCCCAAATGGTTGGTACCAGGTGGTTTTGGGGGTCAATTGCGGGCCCCATAGGGGTAAAAAAAATGCTTATTTTTTTAATAGGAGTTACCGTTTTCGAGATACGGAGCCTAACATGGTCCAAAATCGATCTTTTGTGTGAAGACTATGTTTACTTTTTACTCGATTTCAAGCAAACGCTAACACATTGTGTGCATATGAAGAAAAAAAATCAATCCATTCAAATTTTGGGCAGAATCCATGCATGTAAGCGGGTACCATTGATAGAGCTGAAATCAAACTCAGTTCTCATTCGATTTCGACCAAATGCTGATACAATGTTTGTCTATGGAAAAACGTAATCCGCGAAAAATTTGGACAAAATCGGCGTATCTTACAAACCTTTGGACAAAACCTTACAAAATAAGTGATATCAGTACAAAATCCCCTTCAAGGTAAAGGGAAGAGTGACGCAAGAATTATACTCACAAAAGAAGTGATATTCATTTTGCGAATGTCTTTCTTTCTGTCACTATGGCGGAAGGGAGGATACTAATTCTCCTAAGTTTATTACAAAGGACACACTTCCGAAGGGTTTTTTGTACTGTATGATATACCGTACTGGTAAAGCCAACTCCCAAATTTGTATTCATGTTGCTTATGATTATATTTTATGATGCTAATACAGTACAAGAAAATCAATGACTCACGGGCTTAAAGTACAAATATCGCTGAAAACCAGATTCTGCAAGTTCCAGGGGTGTGATACGTCATCACGAAGTAACTCCATTATTATTAGAATACCGCCATGTTTGGATCTGTTGATCAACTCGATTTCGTATAACGAAATAATAATGACACATGAGTTTTTGTAGCACTTTTTTGCATTGTTGGCTGTCGCTATGTGTTTATAGAAGTTTATATTTTCCCACATTAGCTGTAAAAGCCTGTTCAGATCAATGAACCATTCATAATTCTTTTCCTGGTTGAACCCCTTTTCAGTAGCATTTCCGAATCAAAATTAACGCCTATGGCACACTTTTATTTTGTCACTGCACTAGCACAATGTAAGTATTGGAACTTTGACTCTTGAATGTCAAAAAAATGAAGTTACCGCAAAACTCGTCAGTAATAAATCCATACGCCAGGAAATTTCATGGTCACCTGAACTGAAGACTTTGAATATGGTCCATTGGCTATTATTGCTCCATCAATCAGGTACGCTGAGCATCCGTGTTGGGGATGAAGTTAGGCCAATTTTATTTTAATTTTAAGGTTTCTCTACATAGCCAATCTGCAGTTCCATGCACTCATGCCATCTGTGTTTCATCCTGTTTATAGCCTAGTGGTGAAATGTTTCGCTTTGCAACGGATAAAATTCTACAAAATATCAAACGTAGGGAGTAAGGGGGGGGGGGGAGCAGTGCAAAACTATTAGTGCAGCCTGTAATATAGCCTGACATTTCCGATCATGACTGACTGTCATATCATTCTGTCTTGCTGTTAGATTTTTAGAAGGCAGAGACATTTTGGTACAATTGTGCTACGTATCAGTTATTATAATACCAGGACTTTAAGGTACATACGATATAAGAATAGACATTATGCAGTAGGTTCACTACTTTTCAACCTACCTTCGTATATTGGATATAAATACTAACTTATATTGACACGCTCCTATCCATATGTCTACGAATGTGTGTTTATGTATGTTTCAATGGTAGCGTGTTGTCTAGTTGCACGCGTATCGTAATTCAATGTGAATTCCACATTTATATATCATAATGCTGTTTGAAGGTTAACGAAATGTGAGTTGTGCAATAGTATGAACATTTTCTCATGAAAATCTGGAGACATTATAACAAAGAATATTACAATGTAATAGGGCATATATGCAACAACAATAGTATAGACAAAATGTCTGCATTCACTATTGCGTGAGTACTATCTCTCCACACTTAATATAAAAAAAAGAAATTTGCTTATAAAAAGAATAAATAAATAATTGCAATTCAAAGTCTTGTGTTGGCTGTGATCTTACACCGATAAGAGATGTATCTTAATGCTTTTCTAAGAAGAAGAAAAGTTTACATAATACAATGGATTGTTTTCAGAAATCTATTATTTTGCACAATTTTCTGTAAGACGGCGGAAAATGCCACATAAAAAAAATGATTCGTCAGAACAAGAGGGAAGAAATATCAGTGTTATCTAGTCTTACAAGTAAAGATAATGATAAGGAAGATAAAAAATATAATGACTTTTCTTCCGTTTTTTTTTTCTAGTTTTTATTCAACTCCCGAAGTACTTATTTCCATGTCTGTACAGTCATATTAAGTTTGAAGCAGATTGGTCGAACCGTTCTCACGTGAGGCGCAACTGTAACTTTTAATTATTGAGTCTCGTACCCATGGAATCGGTAATAAGGGGGAAGGTCTAGTGCGGCTAAAGCATGGAGGCTTGTCCACTTAATGAGAATACCAATTTTGGAGGGAATATGTCGAACCGTTCTTATGTAATGTGAGAAATTGTCTTCTTCGATTCTCTCTCCAAGGCATTTATTATAATTATATGTTTGCCATCCAACAACTTCTAACCCGTTGCCTCTCTGTTTCTATGTATCTCTGGCGGTCATCAAGACAATGGAGGTGAGTGACATCCCAAATAGCATGTAAACTTGCAACAAGGTCGTTAGCCACTTGCTTTGTGTTTCTAAAACTTCATATTGTGTTGAAATTGATAAATAAGCATGATAACGTAAGTGGCTTACTTGTTATAACGAGCCTAATTCAAGCCTGTTGGAACAAGCAGTGACGCGAGGAAATTTGTCAAACTTGTTATTTATTTGATTTTTGTGTCGTTGCGTTTTCACTGTTGTCTCAGTGCGATGAAGTCCCATCACGTGCCAGGATGGCTACTCGTCGCCAGCTCCCATCCTTTTACCACAGGCATCTCTTGCAAACTGATAAACTAAGTATAAATGGCACTTGGAAAGCGAGCAAGGGTGGCTACAGAATCGGATTGGTGTGCCAGTGGACCTCGGTTCGACTACTACAAAGGGCAAGGTTTTAATTGTTCTAAAGAAGTATATTATGTATTTTCCTTGTCCTGTCAAGGCTATGTCGACCTTGATTCTTGTAAACTAGACTGGTTAATTCGACCTTGTATGAACCTTCTTCGCTTCATTTGCTAAGCTTGCATCAAATTGTCCCATTTGTCAAAGTAAGCTTGATTCATTTTTATTTTTTTAGTAAGGTCAAAATTGGGTTAGTACTTCATTTTAAGACAGCATTTTAATTCGAAATATTTTTCATATCTTTGAAGATGACAGACCCATTAGGTACCTGTGCTAAGGCCCATATTTAGGTTAGGGATTCTATCAACCTGCCTAAGTACTTTACCCCTCAAAATTTAAAAGCTTTTATCGTTAAAAATTTATATATACTCTGCAAAACTCTATTGAAACCCTGCTAACCACCCAATAATGGATTAACAGTCCCCAAAATAGGAAATTCTGGCAGAAACCTTGGTTTATGTATTGTAATAATTCGTTCATCAAATTGACTGTTAGGTTTTTCAGTAAACGCAATTTCGGCAGTGTTCTTATACAATAGCTGAAGAAAACGTTATATTCACGGCTCGAAATGAATTGGAATGGCGTTTAGTTTCGTGAATGTCTGAAATCGTCCTGTTTCGTCTGGTCACTGACTAATAATCACAGACCGAAACAAATTAGACATGCGATTCTAGTGATTAAGTTTGGGAAAACCCACAGTAGTTTGAAAAACTGACTTTAGAAACAGTCGGTTGGCAACACTGACCCTCTTCATCAATAAAGACTGTTCCGGCGTCTCTAAGCTAGTCTAGCCAGGACCTTTCCAACGCCATCGAAGACACGTCTCTACACCTTGTGGTTCATGAGATATTTCTGGGCACGGGTTGGCAGCACTGACAACATCATGTTTGCGTATGAGGACCCTACAGTATGTTTATATTATGTCAAATAACGTTTATGCCAAGTTTGGTGCTGCTATGTCTAACGTAATCTAAACAATTCGAAAACAATGGATTTTATTTTTTAAATAGGTTGGCAACACTGATTGGGAACAGGAATATCCACAGTATTTTTCTATTATGTTGAATAATGTTTGTGCCAAATTTGGTGTACATAGATCCAACGCAATGAATTTATTAAAAATGGGTTGGCAGCACTGAACCAATGCACCAACTAAGATAGTTCCACCAGTTCCGAGCTAGTATAGCCAATACCTTTCGAACAACATGTTCAACCACTTTTCTACATTTTGTGGTTCCTGACATTTAACTTCAGGACGCGGACGGACGGACTGAGCGGTATTACAAGGTGCCTACTTCTATGACTTCGCTATCAAAGGACCTTAAAAGACCACCGCATGTTAACTAAGGCGCATCGTTCCGCTTTTTGAAAATTTTTCTTTCGAGTTGTGTGTAAACGTTGCTATGAGAAAGTTCTCATGCAATGCAGCAAAAAACAGAAGATACCATCTAGAGCTTGGACAAGTAACCTTCGACGGCTATAAAAATAAGATTTCTGAAAGAGTTCTGCGTATTTACAATCCACTATACGAGTACAACTTTCAAGTTCGTTTGTTACAAGGCTATACAAGTTAGAGCAACAACGCCATCTGTGCATTTTTGCTCACCTAAAGAACGTGAAACAAACAAAAATATCGCAACAGATGTTGCAAATTCCTTTGAGATATCAATAGTACATTTGCAAATCCAAATATAAACTACGGATGTTCGGAATTCTAGGTCTGGATTACGGAATCAAACTGCTGGTTTTGTGATTCTGAAATACAGGAAAGTCAGAATTTCAGGATTTTGAGGCAGCCGGACGGAATATCTGAATTCCGGGAAATCGGTTTCAAATTACGGAAATGGCTTTAGAGCTCCGAACATTCCTACTATAAACCCATAAAAATTGAGCTATTGGTTTCCCTGGAACCTTCATATTATGCCTTTTAAATCTTTAAAGGCTAATTCACACATACGGTGCCGTGCCCATGCCGTTCTCCTGCCGTGCCGTGCTCTGTCTCGTGCCATGGCCGTTCCATGGATGGATTGCAAGGAGGAAGATGTGGTTATTGGGAGCGGGATTGTTTCTTTTCAAGACGGCACTGTTGAGGCATGGCAGGGGCATGGCATGGGCACGGCACTGTATATATGAATTAGCCTTAAGAGAAAATTCACGAGGTGCAGAAGCAGTTAAATCCATGTGAGATACAAGTGCAAGACCTGTTAAACTGACAACTCAATGTTCACATTTGCAAATAATATTATAACAACGCATCAAACATGGCAGTTTCAGATTTCCAGTGTCAAAACCAGCTTATTTATACAAGTCGAATGGATGATAAATACAAGTACATGTGCTCACACAATATAAAATAAGATTGGAAAATAATTGTTGTTGTTCATATATATTACGTTCGCAATTTCCATTTTCTGTGCTCGTTTTACTATCTTTTTTTTAATGGGGCGATCCTGAGGGAGAGATGTTATAATATTAATTTTATTTATTTAAAAATAAAAGAGCTTTTATGTCTATTTTTATATTTGAATAGGCAGCATGTATTTTTTACCCTAATTACACCCTTTTGATTAACTTACTAGCGCTGAAATCTTGTTTCATTTCTGGTACAAATTTTCCAACGTTAATTTAACTCACTTCCCGACGTCATACAATGATGAAATTTTGCACAGCGACGTAAGTCGGGTGACAATGCAACATTCCATTGTTACTTTCATATATTTCTGTATATGTATATATTTTAAAAACATATTTTAATATTTTGTTATTACTTTATTACAGACTTCTTTATCCTAAAATAAATACTAGCCTGCTTAGGCTGTGTTTGGCTGGTTGCAGAACACTTTAGGATTTGGGCCACAAAATATTAGTTGGAGAAAAAGTATGAACACCGAAATAACCCGAAAAGAATAATAAACAAAATAAATTAAAAATTATTTTTAAAAACATGCTTTCTTAAGCAAAGAAAAATAAACTAAAAAGTAAAAAAATAATAAATTTATGAATTTGAAAATAAAATCGTGGGTGCTCTTAGATATTATGATTTTATGAGAATTTAAGCAAGAGCACCCACGCTTTTATTTTCAAATTCATAAATTTATTATTTTTTACATTTAGTCCATTTTTCTTTGCTTAAAAAAGCGTGTTTCTTTTTAATCCTCTTTTAATTACTATTTTTTTAAATGTTGACTATTAGTATAACGTTCTTGAGAAAAGTATAAATATGCTTTGACAATCAATTTTCAGTTTGTCTTCAAAATTGTTGTCAAACATTCAACTTAAGGGTTAACAGCTTAAGTATAATGGAAAGTGGCGCGTCAAAAATTTGCGAAATCTGCTAAATCCTACATGCAATTCTAAAACCAGTTATATGAAAATTATAAAATATTTACAGAAAAGATACAGATTTACTGAGTAAGGTTCTTTACTTTTCTACTTTGAGGCAAAATATTAATGAATCAAAAAATAATTTACCTTTTTTTACTTTTGCCCCATTCCCCCTTTCACCCCGTATACAAAAGTACCAGAATGGGTTAGCTGGTTTCGTAAATGAGTTTCAGTCGCAGGATGCTCCGAATTATAATTTGCTACAGACATTATACCGGTAGGGCTATGCGAGTTAGGCAAGCATAATTGTGGCAGTATGCCTTGAGAAATGTCCAGCGTATCGTAACGTAGCGCCTGGCCCCAACAAATGCCGTAAATCCTTTCCGTAGGCACTTGCCAATCTGGCGCTCCATGTTTCCGACCATTTCAATGAGCTAATTGTGGCTGACTTCGTCCATTGGAGCTGTGATATTCTCTTTTCTGTTGCTGAATTGTGCGTACTTTATTGACCTATTCCTTCAACGCGCCTTGTAAGGAGAAGTCTGAGGGATTGAGATCTGGAGATCCTGGTGTCCATAGTTATTTAGAGGTTAGTCCAGTGTTGGATACAACTGTAATAGATCTTTCAGACGTGTTGCAGGTCACCATATCTCACTGGAAGTAACGAAATTGTAATTCAATCTCACTGAGATTATTAAAAGGAAAAATATGTGCGAATACTGCTTCAGTTCAAGTTCAATATTCAAGTTCAGTGTTCAGCTTCAGTTCTAAACTGATTGTGAGAGAGAGAACATATACGTCTAGCTGAGACTGTATATTAATGCTGTGATTGACAACATGAGCCCTACAGAGCTCATTTGGAATTTCTGAAAGATGTAGCGCTTACTTACCAGCAGAGCTACCTGAAACATAGGCAACCCGGAGACCTGGTCCGAAACTTGACCAGAATAACCCAAATGAAATGATCTTGACCCGAATGACTCGGGACCCGGTCTTGACCGAAATTACCAGACTGAGTTAACTCGGCCACTCCATGATCGAATCTTCATCCAATTGGTGCAGTGACCCTCACCGGTCTTGTTTTTGTGGTTGGAATCATACCATATTATATTGTTAACTTCCTTGAGAAGTGAGCTATGTATGAGAACTTCATTCTTTAGAGTTTTAAAAGATTTTAATGCTTTTATTCTTGAATACATCGATTCTTTTTTAAATACATCTATTACCTTGAAAAACTGCCGAGTTAATTTTTATTCAAGTTCTGTCTAAAAGTGTGCCGCCCGTCATCATCATTTTATAATGGTCCTAGTAAAGGAAGATGTTGGCCACGCCTGTTACAGGTCTTCCTAACTTGAGAATAGAAAAGTAATTTAAAATCAAACATAGTTTTCTTTCGGTAACATAATTATCGTAACCGAGTTTCAGAGAAGTTTGATGTATTATTAGCCATTGGAAATGCTAACATTGTGCCACACATATTCAAGTATACAGCTTTATCGTAACTAACACAATTACATACGTCTCAGAATTCAGTATAGTTTATTTCTATATATGGAATCTGTCCTCGTAGTTATTTCTTAGATTCCATACAAAGTAGTTATGCACCCCCCTCCCCTTGTAGGTAAACATATAATAAAACTATTTTAACACTATATCTTTTGCCTGATATTTCCAGTTCCGTTAGAATTTTGAGGATTATCCATTACAGTCTTTGTCTCCGTTATTTAATACGAGAGATGATAAATTGCATCATTGATATTCTAAATGGGTAAAGTACCTACCACTAGCGTGAAGATCGATTGAAAATCTGTTGTAAAAAATATAAACAATTACTGGAAATGCGTTAGTGAAACATTAATTATACATACATCCAGAATTTATATGAACTCTAAATGCTACCATGCCGTCCAGTTGATCCTAAGGAGACTAAAAACAACAAACAACGTTCCATGCCCCCCTTGAATGCAGTTAACATATTAAAATATAAATATACAGAAAGCCATTTAATGTTGTCACTAGAAACTTTAAGTATTAACAAAGAGAGAGTTGTTGAAACAAAATAGAATTGTCAAATCTAAAACAAAATGTACTGTAAATAGACTGCACATCTTCGTTCATAATATTAATGTCTTATTTTCTTTGGAAATCTAAAGAATTTAGACGTTTTACATAAATCATATTATCTGCAGTCAAACGCAAGGCATGTAGTCATATTATAAGATATAACTGTTAAAAAGTTATAAATATGTTAAGAAAACCGTTTTCTTTTTTTCATCCATACTAAACTAATGCCTGTGTGTATAAAGCCAGTCGGTCTGGTTGCTAGGATACCGCGCGGCAATGACGTTGACTTTAACAGCGTATAGCGTTACCAGCAAGCAGAAGGAAGTAATTGTGGTGGTTTGGTGTTCCCTCTGTCCTTGGAAAAGAAATATCATTTATGAGCGGCTGAATGGTGTGGTAAAATTATGAAACAAGTATGTCCACGCAATGCCACCTGTCTGCAGAACTCTGGAAAAATAGTGTCTAGTCTTGAAATAGCATTTAAATTGTCACTGAGGGCTGTGGATTATGAAAATCGACTATTGTTGTAGGGAACGAGCGGTCGCCATGTTGGTGGTTGTAGAATTTAGTCATATCAACCTATCAGCAGTAAGCAATGGATTTTCTCCAAAAGCAAATTCATCTTACAAATTCGGGTAAATGTTGGTAAAAATTTATTCTAAGGTTGTGTCTCGCCATTTGATTGCAGCAGTACGTATTGTATTCTTTTTTTTTTCCAACAGAACACTTTCTACACTATAAGCTTGTTATATACAATAGACATTACAAGAAAATTATGACAAAAACACAAAGGGGGAACAATCCTAACGATAGTAATAATAATATATGGAAATAGTTTCAAATCCCCGGAAAGAACGAAAATGCCACCGGGGTGTGTGTGCAAATACTCCATCGGAAGAGCTATTCTGAAATAATTTTGTGTTTGAAGCATTAAAAGCATTTGTGATGAAATTATGACACACGTTTGACTACTCAAGGTCGACACCCAATACAGTGAGACATGCTAAACGCGGTTTTTGGTGGAGTTCTTGTTACTGAGTAGAGATTCAAAAGGAGAAAAGAATCATTGAATTTAACTACAATAAATTTAATCAAACTCCTTGCCGTATGCGAGGTACTACCAATACTGCAATACCTTTTGAGAGTATGCGATGGCGCCGAAATCAATCGTCTGTTTTACCTCATGCAGCGTGAAATTGCGGGCTGGGTATGTTTATTCATTTCCCATTCGATGTTTTGTGCCGATTTTTAGTGATATGTTTTCTTCTTCAGAAATGAGATTTCTATCATTTTCATTATATGTCAACACTGAACTAGAAAATTTGATAAAAAATAACTCTTCAAAATGATAAATTTTAGTTCATATCATTTCGACGCCTGAGGATTGTATTATCGTATCTCCATAGGAATTCCTATGGAGATTTGACAATACGTATGGAGATACGACAATACCATTCTAAGGCATTCCTATGGAGATACAATACAATCCTAAAGCATTCCTATGAAGATACCACAATAAAATCCTAAGGCACTCCTATGGAGATACCACAATACCATTCTAAGGCATTCCTATGGAGATACAATACAATCCTGAGGCATTCCTATGAAGATACCACAATACAATCCTAAGGCATCCCTATGAAGATATGACAGACAATACAATCCTAAGGCATTCCTATGAAGATACCACAATACAATCTTAAGACATTCCTGTGAAGATACCACAATATAATCCAAAGACATTCCTATCGAGATACCACAATACAATCCTATGGCATTCCTATGAAGAAACGACAATACAATCCTAAGGCATTCCTATAGAGATAAGGCAATACAATCCGCAGGCATCGATTTATATCGTTCAAAAGTTTCAATTCATTTGTCGTCTACAGTTGAATGTTTCTGGTGCTGTTATAGGGTTGTATCTATTCCTATGCATCTCTTCAGACCAATTAAACTACAGTGAAACCCCGATAAGACACGTCTGCATACTACGCGCCATTTGTCCAATGTTTGCACATATCATAATATAAAAACTCTTTATAAAATATTGCGCTCAAATCCTGTGTTCTTGAAGATTATTTGGTCTCCTTTAGCAATGTGTGGAAAAAGTAAAGCAGTGTACTTTATTTCCATGTACATTTTTTAGCAGTCCTCCTATCATTCAAGAGAAAGCGTGTTCAATAACACGTAAATTAAAATTTTCCTTTTCCAACGATTACTTGGATATGTCTAACCCAAGACCTGGAATAGTTTATCGCCAGATATTCGGTGACTCACAACCCGTTAGTGAAAATGACGCTAGTGAGTAGCAAAATGAGAGCATTACAGAGGTTAATAAAATTATAATGTGCACGTGGGAGAATTGGAATCCAAGAAAACCACGTAATTAGCGGACGCACTTATTAGACGGAAATGATCAAACAGCACAAGTACGCAATACAGTTGATTCCATGCTATTTGGTAGCGAGAGGTCCGTGTTATCGCCGCTATGAGATGCCACGGTTACGTAGTGTCGCCGCTATCACATATAGCACCTACGTAGTCTCGCCGCTATGAGATGCCACGGCTACGTAGTGTCGCCGCTATGACAAGTCGCAGCTACGTAGTCTCGCCGCTATGAGATGCCACGATTACGTAGTGTCGCCGCTATCACATATAGCACCTACGTAGTCTCGCCGCTATGAGATGCCACGATTACGTAGTGTCGTCGCTATCACATATAGCACCTACGTAGTCTCGCCGCTATGAGATGCCACGGCTACGTAGTGTCGCCGCTATGACATATAGCACCTACGTAGTTTCGCCGCTATGAGATGCCACGGCTACGTATTGTTGCTCTGCGTAGTGTTCCGCTATGAAATAGCGTGATACGGTTTGTAGTCCCTTGAGGAGTGTTTTAACAGTATTTTAGTACAACTTTTTCTTCATTTCTTAACCTTTTACAGTGCACCTTTTGCTATTAAGTGGTACAAATCCCTACAGTTTCAGCAGTTTGTTAATTTATCACCGTACAACTACATACGATGATATATTCGGGTTTTGGGATGGACCTTAGGTTGATGTAATAAATAGGTTGCTTTTACAGGAATGCTGAAATATGTGTTTAGGTTAGGACTATAGGGCCATTCACTGCAGGATTCATATATAATCAAATTAGCTATTTATGACTAATATTATGTTTATTCCTTGTAGGTATTTGATTTATTTCTTTGATTCTGACTTGAGAACCCAAGTAAAACTTAGATGGCCGCATGAGCGGGATTCGAACACACTTCACCTTCCTAGTACTTATCAGAAATCAGTGACCATAACCACTTTATCACGGAGTCATAATTATTAGAACTTACACTGAAATGATGTCTCATGAGCACCAACAGATGTGAATATACTTTATACTACATAACTCTGGTATAGCTAATAGCTACCTAATTTACGGGACGCTTTTGGAGGTACTACGTGTGTACTTAACAACCATGTCCTTGAGTTGTCAATGAAAGCAGCGGATGATTCTTAAAGATTCTATGTATAGTGTCTGTTCTTTGGAATATGAAAGAAAAAATATGTTAAAAGACCAAATGAAATACGTAAAAGTGACGTGTGTTCGTAAAAATATCAGCTACAGGATCTTTGCAACCGGAACTTTATTATTCTTTGACGTCTCACGTATTTGCTGAATTGAGATTACACCACAGAAAGTCCATCCACAAAGATGCTTTCATTGAATGCTTTTGAAAAAAAAAGCAAAGAAAAAAAATTAGATATTTTCAAACTCAAACAAAAATGAAAATATTTTTTTTGTTTATGCTTTTCTTTTAATTGCTATTGACGTCAATGTGGTTTCTCTATGTGGGCGGGCGGTGTGGTGTGTTGTATGAATACGTTTAACCAGTAAGAACAGTGTTAAAGAGTTTTTAACAATGTTAATCAATTTTCCCGTTGTAAAATGGATCTACAAGGATAGGACATTTATTTATTGTGGACCGAGCACAGCACGAACAGCACCCAAAACAAGAAGGAGAAGAAGAAGAAGAAGAAGAATTACAAAATATAAGTTTAAGTGTGATTACCTTTCAGCTTGTGAAATATTTCTGCTACACGTCCTTTGAACCTCTTTATATTAGTGGTATTTACATCAATTTCTTTCGAAGATTTACTTACAGCGTTATAGGCTGCGCTAAGCCTCCATATTGGTGACTCCCTCATTATGTTCGCTCTAGGTTTATCAGTATAAAAAAGATCACAAGTTTCGACATGAGTTTTACCGGTTGGAACTCGAACCTTGAGGCATGAAAGTAATTGAGGTCAATCTATTTCGTCATTAAATAATTTATAGATGAATAGCATACCTTGCAGTACTCTTCTATGCTCAAGGCTCATAAAATTGAAATTGACATTTAGTGAGCAGGTATTTTCTCTCTGGAGATAAACGACCGTTTCTTTGTACGTTAAATACCTCAAGAATCTCGTTTGAACTCTATTTTTTTAAAGAAGATCGACGTTGGTGTGTGAACTCCATACTAGGTTTGATTATTTCAACTTGGAACGAACATAAGAATAAAATAATGTTTGAAGAGTTTTTGCTTTCCCAAGTTTCTACATGCACCATTTACTATATTGTCAACGTGAAAATTAAACGTTAGCTTGGAATTATACAAAACAGCCAGGTCCTTTACATTTGCCGTAGTTGGCAGGATGACTTGATCAATGAAGTAGGAAAAATGAATCGGGTTCTTCCGTCTTGTGAAAGTCACAACTGACCATTTTATAACATTTATTTTAAGTAAATTATTCTTAAACCACTCAGTAACATTATTGATGTCACTTTGAAGTAGCTCACATTCATCATGTGAGTCAATAGATGATAAAGTTTACGATCATCCATGAAGAGCAGTTTGTTGGAACTTTTAATATAATCTGGAAGACCATTTACAAATGAAATGAATAGCAAGGGACCCAGATTTCAACCCTGTGGTATTCCTGATAAATGAGTATATTCAGTAGCTTAATACCCCTTATAGATGACCACTTGGCTTCTGTTTTCTAAGTATGCCTCGATTGATCTGATCAAAGACCTTAAAGAAGTCTGTGTAAATGACAACAACATGTTCCTCACCTAAACGTTCATTTGATCCTCTTTTCATCAATTACTAAACGACTGATGAACTGTTGCACAGGTGGGCGTATACAACATCAAAAACGCTGTTTCGAAAATGCTGTTTTTTATTGACCGCAAAGACGATATTTTTCGTACTCCAAGAGTAAAATGCCGCCACATGTTGGCGGTCCGACGACCGAATTTGTGGCGGCTGCCGTAGTGGATTGAAGGTAGTTGAGCGGTGGCGTCCACCTACCCGGCATTTGAGCGGAGAAAACGTCGGCTCAATATATCGATTTAAGGTAGCTGCCGACGTGGCGAGATATTACAAGTGGGCCATCACTGGCTGAGATCCGCATGCCCTGGACAGCTTGGTGGCGCAGCAGGTGGGCCAACTGCTAGACCCGCTGATTTACCAACGCAGATCATAACCCCGAAAGTAATGCCATCTTACCGCATCTATTAGCAATATTATCCATTATCTGACAAGACGACGGGATTGGAGGGCAAAATGAACGAAGCAGCCTTTATAGTTCTAACACAAGATCCTATCGGCCATCCCATTAACGAATTCAAGCCTACACGCATGCGTTCACTTCAGAAATATAAATGGTATAGTAAAATATTAGTCACTTGGAAGATGCTTCCATAGGGTAGTGCTTAGAATGATGAACTACAAATGTTGAGCACGGAAAGTTCCAGGTTTGAATCCCGCTGCAGACAGTTGGAAAACTTACGGAAAAAATTAATTAATATATTATAATGAAAACAAAGAACAATGTTAAACTAAATATGTATGTCAATAGACAGAAATATTTCCTATGTCAAGAGGACCAATGCTCTATTTTGGCCAATTGAAAAAGGTTAAGTATGTGGGCATCTATGTACTATACAACGTTAATAAAATATTTCGAAAATATGTTTTTCCATTGTCCACTTCGTGACTAAATTTCAACGTCGAATAAAAAGTTGAACAGGCGACACTTTTGCATATATATATATATAACGTTAAAATAACATTTCGGTACTAGTGTTTTATCCCCGTTTTTCAATGTGTGTGTGCTACTGGGGATGGGTGGTCACTGGAATCGCTCCCAGGCTCTTTCGATTGTTTACAAGCAAACATACTGATGGAGCAGAAATATGTTATAATTTCCCCTGCATCATGATTAGGATGTCAAAATATGTGCGAATGCAAAATTTTGGCAACCCAAACGCCATTGGTTTGGGAGATATTGATGATACAATAGTCAGATTCTTGTCTATGGAGAGTGATATAAAAGTGTTGAAATATACAATTATTCATTTAAATTGCTGAAAGAAATAGAAATCAAATACATAGTAATGGGTACTGGGTGGAAGGCACCCATTCTGGAGGGCATATTCTTCATGGCCGCCATCTTGATTCTCGATTGATTTTCTTAAATGGGAAGGGGATATGACCTTCTTGGCTATAATTTTACGGGAAATACGTTTCTGAAGTTAGTTTTGTCGTAAATGTAATATTGTGAGAGGTAAGAGTATGTGACGCTGGCATGGGGTAATGATTCAATAGCCTGGAAACACCTATTTCGCCTTGAAATAACGAAGGAAATGAAACTCAAATTGGTACAGATCCATATCGATAGGGCACTACACTCAGGAACAATTTGTATGCATTTAGGTTTCATTTCCCTCGCTATTGCGAGAAGAAATGGATGTTTCCAGGCTATTGTGTCATTACCTCATGCTAGCGTCACATACCCTTATATCTCACAATATTACATTTACCGCGAAACTGACTTCAGAAACGTATTTCCCGTAAAATTCTAGCCCAGAATGACATATTACATGACCCCCTTCCCATTTAAGAAAATCAACCGAGATTCAATATGGCGGGTTTCAATATGGCAGTCATGAAGACTATGCTAGCGCCTTCCACCCAGTACCCATTACTATGTATTAGCTTTCCATTTCTTTCAGCAATTTAAAAGTATAATGGTATTTCAAATGGTTGCCAAAAAGTATAATGGTTGCCAAAATTTACATGCGCACATATTTTGACATCCTAATCATGACGCAGGGGAAAAAATCATAACTTTTTGCCCCATCAGTATATTTGCTTGTTAGCCAAACGCTCTACCAACTGAACAACGGTCATACGGTCCCAAAAATGTATAAGAACAATGTTAAGTTAGGTAAGTAACCATGTGTTCTTTCTCTCTTCATTACTTTGCGCTAACATAATAACACGTAACGTAAGAAGGTTATGCATATGTAAGAATGATGTAATTATTTCGTTCACCAGATTGCTTCATATTTACGTGTTATGTTTATCCAGTCACTAATATTGAGATTTAACAAAGGTCGTTTTACACAATCAAAACTAAGAAGAAAAAAAATAAACAACAAGTATAAACGATTTTTATGATGATACAAAACAAATTAACATGAGGAAATTGCATGAGAATCTGTGCTAAAACGTTGTTGTTTTTTTCGCGTGTATGTTTTCTTCTTTTCTTTCTGTCAAGATTCAATAACAAATCTACTTAATCAATATTCCAGATAACAAATACAGTTCCATGGTTCTCCTACACATGTTAAGTAACAAATTTATTACATGTAGCTTAGAAGGTCATTGTAAGCACAGATTGAGTTAAGCTGAACAAGTTATTCGTCCTGTATACAAATCATGTTTTTTTATTTAGGTGCAATGTTCAGTTGTTAATATCGTATTGCATTTCCATGGAGACTATTTATTTATTTATGATTATAAACACCTATATTGTTCCAAGGGAGTGTCAGACGTGATGTCATTGACTCAACCAGGGATATTAAAGAAAGATAATAGACTATCAGTTTATCCCATAAGTAATGTCGTATTTTTGCACCGTGAGGAAAAGAACGATAACTTACCTGGAACACTACCGTTAGTCAGGAAAATAGTCTCCATCGGACTCCACAACACTCTGCCACCTGCCAACCAGTTTTGGAATCCCCCGCTGAAAGAAATAACTGGGCCACTGTTCGTCGCAAGTCATCCTCATTTGCAGACTACCAAAAGGACAGTAGTCTTTTGGTGCAAGATCTGATGAAAACGCCGGGTGGGGGAGTTTCTCCCAGCCACATTTCTAGATCTTAGCACAGTCTTTCTTGCCTTGTGTGGGCGCGCGTTATCACCGTGCATGAGCACACGCTTGCGATTAACTAGAGCAGGACGTTTCTCCAATAATGCAGTCCGTAGGCGTTCAAGCTGCTGACGGACATCTGCATTGATGGTCTGGTCACGTAGCAAGAGCTGCTCAAAATGGATTATCCCACGAATACTCACCAAACACTCAACATCACTTTGCAGGGGTGGAGTTCTTGTTTTGGCAATTCCTGCGCCCCCCCTCCTCCTCCTTAGGTACCCACTTCCGTTTGTGTGTAATGTTATGATAGAGGGACCGGACCCACTTTTCATCCCCTGTCAACATTCTGTCCAGAAATAACACGTCTGTGACGGGTGAGCAGGGAACTGCATGTGTCAACTCGCTGCTGCTTTTGATGAGGTGTTAATGCATGGGGTACCATTTTCCTAATTTCGATCCTGCAGAGTGCAGATGACGATGAACGCTCGAATGGGTGACATGAAGTTCGGTGGCCAGTTCTTCAACAGTTTGGATTGGATTTGCCTCCACCGCTATCCAGCTACACAGGTCTCCCTTCTCGTGGCTTATCGGTGAGCCTGGTGTCCCCAGACCGAAACCTCTGGAACCACCTCTGGAAATTTCGCACATCCACAGCACCCTGACCATATGCGACATTGACGTTTCGTGCCGCTGCGCTGGCTGGATGTCCCTGGTGAAATTCATACATCATGACATGGCATATGTGGTTCTCCGACACTGCCATGATCAAACACAAGGTACACTTCCAGAACGTGGAGTAGACCGTTCTCCTTCTACACACTGCTACACAATCAAGTGTCCTATATGAGTCAGCTATGGCACGTGTCGTCTACTTCACTATTCACTCGTCAAATGGCTTCATTGCAGCGGTCATCGCATACAAGACATTACTTACGGGTATTTAACCAAATTAGCATAGCGATATTTAATTCACGTATAAATAGCATTTTCGTAAATTCTGATTGCGCACCAAGATGGCAGCCTGAAATTTTTACGTTCGGATTAAATTTTAAGTTTTAAATTTTATTTTTTTCTTATATCCTTGGTTGAGTCAATGACGTCACGTATAACATAACCTATTGTTAGGTCTATAAACGTTGATATTGTTCCGCTAATGGGACAGATTCTACAAAATAAGTTTTGTTTTGAACCTTATAGTCCATTTTGTACAG
>JAGDQP010029797.1:0-23099 GCA_022664845.1 Lepisma saccharinum | reverse complement strand
TGCATTTATCTCGCTTATTTTTCAGGATATGTCAATGTTTCTTACATCGTTAGATTCGTCATGATACTGACATTAAAAATGTTTAGTACTCATTGTGACCATTTCGCGTTTTTCAGACGGTTTTGGCGGGAAACCAGATTTTCTATTAAAAATTCATACTTGGCAGTACCCTGCAGTGTTCAGAATGCACTAAAAATTATACTTGTTTAGCAGCTCTTCGCTTACTTCAGGCGGTAAAGTATAATTGTACTCTGCATTTCTACAAGTGCACAATATCCTTTACACATCCTTCCTTAACCCAGAACTAACCACGAGGAGGTGGCAGCATTCTAGTTGCACCCATACCCAACCCAACCACCCTACCTACCTACAATCTGGGAATGTTTCTTTCTACGATTTGAAGAAGTCCTGTTTTGTCTCCACTTTCGGTAATCCTTTTCTGCTCTCCAGCCTCACTCTGATAAATCCGTCTGTGTTGTCAGGCCCACACACAGCACTGGAGGCTTCAGTGACAAGCTTGACAATCCTTTCTGCAGACTATGTGTGGCAAGGAATGTTGATGATATCCAGTTGATCAACCTCGAGAGGAATTTCCCCTTCCAACATCCTATTGATCTCACTGCTTGGTATGTTTCTTCTTATAGGTGGCTCGGTCACCTCGCACTCGTTCCAGTTGATTAAGTCGATGTAGTCCGTTGCGCTAGGGTTAATTGGAGGGACCTTGAACTTGCGAATATGCTCCTTCTTTCCTTCTGCCCTGGCCTTCAGAATTTTCCTCAACGCAAGTTCCCGAATATGTCTTCGTTCGTCTTTAACCATGGAAACAAGGATGTTTTCAGGGTGACCAAAAAAAACATTTGTTTGAATAACCGGGTCTACTATCTTCTTTAGTTCTTCGCTAAGATACCGAGACCGAGCAAATAGACTGGAGAGATGCTTCGGCCCCTCCTCAAAATGCGGTTTGAACTTAATATCGAACCAAGTGGAAGCATACACCTTTAAGGCAAATGTAGCAAGCGTCTTCAGAGTCTCAGAAGGATTCGCTGTACCTATGTATTGTCGAAGAATTCTGTTGGCAGTAGTTAACCATCTCGACTGCGAGAGTTTTCCAGGGTTCTTGCTTTCCACGGATGTAATGCATTGTCCACTTGCAATTGCTTGGCATATTTCGTAGAGGTATTGTTGGTCAGAGCTGAGATCTTTAGGGTCCACTGACGGCAGAACTGTGTCAGTAGTTTCGTAGAGAGTCACTGGCAGTGTCTCGCACTTCTGGAGTTTAGTTCCTATAGGCCCAGAAAACGTGTAGGGTCCGGTCGTAGGACCGTCCAAATATTGAAGGAGATGACGAAGTGGTAACTCATTTGCATGAAGTAGACAGACTGCCCACTGTAACGGTCTACCCAGGTTTGTTTCAAGCTGTGGGATAACTCCACCGGTATGTCCAGTATTCACCACAGTTCCGTCGCAACCAACAGCCAGAATATGCTCTGTTGAAAATCCCTGCTTATCTAGCAATTGTAATAGTGCTTCAACAATGGAAGTGCTGGCCCCTGTCGATGGAGTGAAATGTCCGATATACAGAGAGCCAGGTTCCTGCACTACAGACACGTGTTATTCTTTAACAACAACTCGATGGAACTTTCCTCCTCTCTTTTCTTGACTGATCGTGTTGTCGCGCCTTCCATCAAAATAGACTGCTCGCAGGACCGTATCTTCATTTGCACATTGCTTTTATAAGTGTTCTCTGCTTTTCTTCCTCTGTCGTCTTACTTTGCTCCTATCTACGACCTTGGAATAATCATCTTCTGTTACGATTCCCACATCTCTGAAGATCGCCGTCGCGATCTGGAAGCATTTCTGTCTGACGTTCCAGTTCGATCACAAGCTATTGAAAAATTCGATAGGGTGAGCCTAGCGGTCGGAGGGGTCGGTTTGAGTTCGTGCGGCGATTCTCGCTGTTTTTTCCAACTAGGAGTAAACTCTTCTTCATCATAGTTATCTGAAGAAGTCACAGAAACTTCCATGTCTCTGTTACTTTCACTATCTTCTTGCACTTCTAAAGTTTGTATCAACTTTCTTTTTCTTGTTTTTTCTCTGTTCTCCTTTCTCTCTGCTTTCCTTAATATTCGCTTCGTCGTTTTCGTATCCAATGAACATCCTTCTGATAGTTCGCTGATCACACAGGAAATATCTTTCCATGGGAGGGACTCTTTTGAATTGCTCACAAGTACAGCTTCGGAAATCAGGACATTTGCACGCTGCAATGTCGAAGAGAGTAATTCTGGTATTTTCCAGAAACGCCTTCCTGGCCTGAATAGCAGATTCAATTGTTTTCTTCACGCTCTTCATAATTTTGGAATACTTGTTGTGATACGAGCGAATCATATCAACAGCTCGTTTGTGGGAGATGACTGGGATTGATGACTCTGTCCAGATTTCCTCTACTTTCTTGCCGACGATGTCTGCAATTTGCGAAACAGGTTTCGGCTTCCCTGATTCCGCAGAGGCTTGGTCTCGAATCCAGAGATAGAACTTCAACACATCTTCGACAGTTGGTAGAACAATTTCGGAAAACTCCGATGGATTTCCAAAAATTGGACATGCCGAGTTCTTCCTAGTTTTCTTTTCCTTAACTTTACTCATTTGTACAGTCCGGAGTAATTTGATTTGACAAATTCACAGTATTCGGTATTTATTTATATCTGTAGTATTTTCAGTTTTATCAAAACCAAAATAAATTCACAATCACATTCACACTAAACACTTCGTAACGTTGCTATTAACAGTAATATTAACAGTTTTATCAAAACCAAAATAAATTCACCTTCACACTAAACACTTCGTAATGTTGCTAGCTGCTAATTTAGTGTTATATAGTTGTATAGCCTTTTGCTCATAAATTGGCTGATGCAATCTTGACTACAAGTTTCAACATCAATGAGAGAAAAATCACATTCGCACTAAACACTAAAGTATTTAAGCACACATTTTCTTTGTAATGCTGCTGTGGTGGACACACACTCAGAACTGGAATGACGCAATCTCGGCTACACTTCTAAACATCAGCGGGGACACAACCTATGGGAGAGTAATATGTAATTATGGATTAATTATATTATGCTTGTGTTTAGTATTTCGCTAAAATGTGCAACACTAATAGTATAAGTGCAAAAGTGCCCATGAATCTGAACTGAAAAATTATTACATACGAAAACTTGTGATTTTTTCCCTAAATATATCAATTTTGCCCGAAAGAATGTGAAAAACGCGAAATGGTCACAGTGAGTACTAAACATTTTTAATGTCAGTATCATGACGAATCTAACGATGTAAGAAACATTGACATATCCTGAAAAATAAGCGAGATAAATGCACAAAAATGCAAAAAACCGGCTAAATTTGAATAATTTGAAGGAAGCGCCAAATTTGCCCCTGGCGGGAGATCAGAACATTAACGAAATGGACTGAAAATTTTCACACTTGTTCCTGAGACCATTTGGCAACTTTCCCGCACTAGCCCCATGTAGATTTCGAAAATAAGTGAAAAAGTCAATTTTTCGCTCCACCCTATTGTATGATCCTCCTCCTCGTGCCTAATTGACTAAATTATCTGGAGTTGCGGTATTTTATTGCTTAGTTCACGTTGAAATTCAAATGTAAGTTCATTTTAGACTTAATCAATGAGCAAGGCCAAGCCTATTGTGCTAGCATTCTTAAAATATAGAATTCATTAAGTGCATACTGTATTATTATAAGTGTTGTAAATATTTATTTATTTAAAAAAACTTCCAGGCGCCGTAGTTTGTCAGTGTTGCGAAACGATTGTAAAAATTCTAGATTTCGTATCTGTTACCGTTAAGCGTATCTGCATTGATTTACACAGAATTTGACATGTGCGTTAGGTGCTGGGACAGTTCGTGTGGGTATTTCCGGCGCCGCAGTTGTCACTGTTGCTCCTACCAATTTCAGAAAATAACATTTTTTAACTGCTTCCGGATCGTTGAACGTGTGCAGGACCAAACTTTGCATTTACGTACTGGGACACGTCATAGAGGTACTTCAGGTCCCACAGTTGATAGTGTTGGCAATCAATTTTAAAAAATAAATATTTACCACTTCCTTTACAGTTCGACGTATCCGCACCAAACTTCGAGTATACATATTCGACACAATCGGAACATACTGTGGTTGTTCCCTGTACCCGAGCACCCACCCACATAGCAAAATGACGTCCCAGGGATATCTGACGGATCTCCTGGCAGGATATCTTGACGTCCGTAGGACGTCCTGTTTAAGTCCCATTTACATCCATGGGATGTATAGTTATAATTAATCCTTCGTATAACTATACGAAGGCATATCCTTCGTATAGTTATAATTAATTAAATAATAATAATAGTAAGGTCGATTTAATTTATAGAAATTCCAGGTAGGTAATCCCGCACGGCTTTCCGGGGGACATCCAGGGGACCTCCATACGGAATGAACTGTTTGCATTGCCCACAGAGTTATCCCACGGACGTCCTTAGGACATCGCTATGGGAGCAGGACCATTATGACGGTAATGGGATCTAAATGGGACGTCCCAGGGACGTACTCTGCTATGTGGGCAGTTGTCAGCGTTGCCACCTCATTTTACAATTAATTTTTTTTTCATACTGTTGCGTGCCGATAGATGGCTATTACTATACTTTTTTAATAAAAGCGGGGGAAACCGCGTGACGTGGCTACGTTATGATATGTTTTAAAATAATACTTCTCAGAGCCCTATTGCAAACAGACTCATTAGAAGAAGTCTATATGTAGTTGCATGTTCACAAGAGTATTTATTGTGGATTTATACAACACAAAATGTTTTGTTTCACTGTCTGTATCTGTATATATTTCCACAGTATGGGGCGAAGCTTGAAGCCCGTAGCATGAGGGAGCATTGCCCTCGAGTTTTTATAGTGAAACACAATGTACTAGTAAACGCAAACATATACCTCTGCCCTTAAATAGAAGCACGGTATGTCCCTGTATTTTGAGCTGCAGATAATTGATTTTTGCGGACAGTAATTATGATCAAAAATAGATATCTTCCATGATAAATACCGTAATTAGAAATTAATGTATTGTATATGGGATGAGAACATATTTCGGTAAAAATTCATAGTTTTTCAATTTGCTGTAAAGATGTCTTCCTAGTTGTATTATCTCTAGGAGCTTAAATTCTTCCTCTAATTCAAAATATTCTTCAGTTCCCCAAACTATACCAAATAACTTTAGTCCATATGCCCTTAGGTAATTCCTTCAGCCATACTCACAAACGTTTTTTGGAGTGACTAGCGCTGTACTATCGAGTGACTTACCAATGTTAAAAGATGGTTAATCACTCGTTCGTACAGTGCTAGTCACTTGGAAAGAACGTTTGTGAATACGGCTGTTCATGTTTGTCATGGTGAACATATAGGAAGCATAGCAATGGGGCTGTGAATGCATAAATAATCCCATCATTTGCCTCGTAAAGCTGCAGGTAAATTGGAATGAATGTATATGAGGGCTTTAATTCCAATCTTGCTGATGACAGTGATTATCTGCAGCTTAAAGCAGTAAATGCTTACTGTGTGAAAAAAAACGACATTCTGAATTAAGAACGATTTTTTATTGAAAAAAAAAACTTCACGGAAAAAAGTATTTTTACAACTCTTATAAAAGGAAAATCTTTCAAAAGCTAAAATGGCGTATAAAATATTTTGACCAGCAGTGTAGCAAGTAGGATGAACAAAATACATGTTGGATTTTTTCTCATTCTTTGACTTTTTAAATATAGTGTTTTGAAAATACCCGTTGTGTAAAATTATACGAAAATTGGTTATGTATATTTAAGTTCGACGAATGTAATATTCGGAGCAGGAGGCAGAACTCGAAAGCCAACCTAACATTCATGAATCATATATTTTATTAGGAAAGTTAGTACTCGTGCCTCCCCAAGCCCCACTGAGCGGCAGTAACTCAGTGGTAGAGCGTTGACTTCGCATTTGGGAGGCCCTTCGTTTAATCCCAGCGTCCGACCATCCTGACAACTTTTTCCAGGATTTTTTTTCGTCAGTCATACCAGGCAAATGCCGGGATGGTACCGTCAAATTACGCCCTGGCCGACTCCTTCCCGCAACCTTTCCTCTACCCTATGCCGGCCCGACTTTTAGGTGCCATAAAATAAATTCAAATTGCTTTCCCCGCCCCCTCACTGCAGCGGGGACAATTTTGCACCATGTAGTCATGCATCCTGATTAGTGAACATTAAGAATATTGACTGTTTCTTTCTATTATATCGTCAACTTAATTGTAAAACCACGTAATTCCAAAATATCGACTTTGAGATTTTTGCACTACAATATTGGTGACATTAAGCTACAGTTGGGAGAGGAGAGCCGACGCTCTCACTGTGATCGCCACTGTCTTTTATTCACAGCAGCTCCCCAATTGTCCTCACGATGCTGGGTCAACACCGAATTTTTTTAGCCCCCACCGGGAATCGAACCCGGGACCGCTCGCACTGAAGTCGAGCGCGCTACCGATTAGGCTACGCAGTAGCTCATACTAGTATATATGCGTGGATAATAAACTGAGCCTATTCTTCAAAAAGAATAGAGGAAAATGCAGCAGTTATCTCGATTCTGGCGTGTGTGTGTGTGTGGTTTTTGGTCTTCCCTTATCTCCGCTCCACGCTGCTCAGTTAATATGTGTGCCACTGTATAAATTCATGCATTTAAGATGCCGTTTAGTCAAGTAAGTCCCTTCATTCATGATCAATTAGTTGACGTTTTATTCCTTGAGATAATATAATAAACAAGCATTAATATTATCTCAGTGGTCATATCCCCGAGATATTTTGGACAACATAATGTCTCTCTGAGGTGTCCTGAGTATAGCCAATAAGGTCTGCGGGCCATGAAATATACCAGTGTTGAAACAGAACTGACAAGCAAGACCAGTTTACATGACGTTTTAAAAGTATTTTTTCCCTGAATATCTACATTCTGATATTGGGGAAACAATAAAATCCCCTTTTATAAGTGTTCGGTTTCCACCATCCGCATAGCCCCCAACATATTTTATGATTTGTCAGATGTTTGTTCAAGAAACATTGATAAACTGCAACAGTACACTTTGTCGTAGAATTGAATTGTATTTATGGACTTTAGGCATCTAAGACTCAGGCCAGAGTAAGGGGAGGGGGAAGGTGTCGGCCAGGGCCTATGTAGAAGGTGCTATCCCGGTCTGACTGAGAAAAAAAACTCTCGAAAAACCTCAGTCAGGATGGTCGGCCGCTGGGATCGAACCCATGATTCCCGAATGCTATGCCAACGCTCTACCACTGAGCTACGGCAGCTCGGTCGCTTTGTCGTAGAGAGCATTGTTCCTATTAGCATAAATTAAATACACTTAACTAATATCAGTCTAGCTAGTACTAATTTGTTTGAAGGTAACTGAGGATGTTAAAAGTGATGCATTGTCTGGATGGCCTTCAACAGGCAGAGCACCCGAAAATGTTGAAGGCATGGAAAGCTGCAATCAATAAAAATAACTTTTTTTTTAGGAACTCTTCTGGTGTCTATTATTTATCCATGATTCTCGGGTAAGAGACCAGATGGAAAGAGTACTTTGTTTCAAGCGTTCAACGTCAGTCAGCGACGCCATATTCAGGAGTTGTGTACAGAAGTTCACTTAACTCCTGAAGATGGCGTTTCTAACTGACGTTGAAAGCTTTTTATCTGGTCTATTACCCGAAATTCATTCTTTTGTAACAGAAGCCGCGGAATGGATTTTACAGACAGTTTTATGCTAGATACATTGTCAAATTCAGTGCAATTTTCTTATCAACTCGTGTAATTGTTGTGAATGCGACGGTAACGACGCCCCACTGTTTATTGAGTAGTCTGACGGCAGCATGACTGGTCAAGTTGGTTCCACTCTAGTTAAGTGTAAAGTTCTACAGGGTGTCTACCGGGCATGAAAGTCAACAAAAAGTCATGAAATTGTTTTTCAGTCTGGTAAACCTAGTGATTTTTAGCGGTTTTTAATTGTACGTTTGCCATTTTCCGAAACGTGCAGATAAATATGGTAATTAAATTTGAAGCATATTTGTGAAACTTTTAATGTTAGAACAAGATGTGTTAAGGTATCTAGTTACCCAGGAGACTTATATCTTGTGAATTCGGGTGTGGTAAACCCTGATTACCTACTTGGTCTCAACAACTCTTCATCTTTTTGTTGCATGCAAAAGCCATGAATTGTGTAGACTCGTTGCTATATCTAATATTCTACATGGTCGGATACTTTTCGGGCAGGAGAGACCTCGCACAAAAGCACACCATCTCAGAAGACCAGAGACGCCTCATTTTGTTAACATAAGGAAATTCTCGATCAAGATTAACCTTACTGCATGTATCGGTCATTTCGTAGATTTTAATAATTATTTGTCTGTGAGCTCTTTATGAAAATTTAAGAGACCCATATTTTTTATTTTTTCGAAAAAAAAATGCAGAGGTATGCTTCCCAAGAAAAATAGCTCATGATTCGCAACCTGAACCTCCGATGCGTGCACGCGCCTTTTCTGTTTTTTAATAGCAAAACCTTTAAACAACCGCATTTCATATGTGTATACAGAGGTACAATTGCTGTTCTGTGAACCAACATTTATATCAGCAATAAATATGCAAAATGTACGCTCAACTAAAAATAATAATAAATTCCCTTACTTTTCCAAGTTTTGTATAATATAAGAACCCTAATAACCTTTACAGAAGGTAAATATGCTATCTTAAGCAGTGAAAGTTATCTTAATATATTTTCGTTTAGAAATTGTATCTAAAATTTAAACTGCTTTGTCGAATAGGTAATTTAATTACATTGTCTCCTGCTACCGGCCAATACTGACTGAGGCTTTCCAGTTTCACCACGTGAATTAGTGTGCTATATAGACCAAGGCCTTGGTCACTAGCTTCCCCTTCCCTGATCACGGAAGAACGCTTGCCGAGAGACATGTCACGAGGTTAGGTCATAGCTTCCTGTTAGGGACATAAATGGAAGTTAAAATTGATTACCAGAGCTACTCGTTAGATGTCAGAGATTTCTGAGGTCAGTGGGAAGGGGAGAGAGTGAGAAAATGTCTGAAAAAAACATAACGGTGGAAGATTGGTAGACTTGAGTAGGTTTCAAATCTTCTCGACCTCCCGGACATCAACTTGTAGTGCGCAAAGCATTACACCGGTCTGACCAGTTCTTTATTAAAAATATGTACAGTCTTGTAATTCACAAACTGACAAAGGAAATGAAGCGTCGTAGTGGTGGGGAAGGGCTACATTTTGGAGTACCTTATCAACGTAGCCGCTATCTTAAAGTACGCCATATTGGATCGAGGTCATTTTTTTTTTTTAAAAAAAGGCAAGTGGATCGTGTGACATATCGATCAACACGAGACTGTCTCAAAAAGTCATTCTATGTGTTAGATTAGGCGCTGCTGGATAAATAAACGCATCATGTAGTAATGCACTGCAAATTTCAGAGAAAGTAAATAAGCAGGTCAATGCTTGTATACGAAAATTCGCATGTTGTTTGATATGTCTCACGACCCACTTTCGATTTGAAGAAAAATACATTCATCCAATATGGCGGTCATGTTGATCTTCTACTTCAAAATGTAGCCCTTCCGCACCATTGCGTACTACAATGTTCCATTTTCTTGTCGGTTTGTGAATTATAAGGCTGTATTGGCACTTTTGAGTCACCCTATAGATGTAAAAAGAAGCTAATGTTAATTATTTTTTTCTAATTACGGCTTATATTTAGAGATAATAATAACTATATGTACTTTTTATTTTTCAGGCTCGCCCACTTGATTACGCCCCGGAATATCTTGAGCCGCAGCTAGCAGTGTCCTTCCATAAACACTGGATGATAGATCCAGTGATCGTCTATAAAGAATGGTTTGCACAAGTTGACCAACAGATGGCAGGAGACTCACACAGACACGTGGAATTGTAAACTTATCTTAAGAAGAAAAGGAACTGAAAACTTATTGGATCATTCGTTTCCTCTCAGTATTCATTCATATCTGGCTCACAAGTGTGTGGCCATATCATACTATTGTTACCCTTGGTAGATAAAAGTGTGCAAAATTCAAACTGTCCACTGCAATATTGTATTTGTGTTTTGTTAGTAATGGCAGTTACAGTAAATATACAATAAAAATGTGTTACTTATTAAACCTTTTTTCTTTTGCATTCAATATAACGTAAGCATTTAAGTGACAGATTAGAAATTTCTATGTACAAGTTGCAGTTTCAGTTTGAATTTTGCGAATTTAGCGTTAACTAATAAGGATTTGTTCAAACAAAACGAAAAACTTCACTCGTGTTCTTCTTAAATAACTAGCACTAATAGTTACTATCCCACAAAATCTATTTTTATATTAGAATTTATTAAATTTGTAAATACTGTTACAAATCTTTACCTTCTTTTCTAGTTTATACGTTAATTGAAATTATAAAAAGAAAATAACTGTATCAATTATCTGATAAAATCGTGACTTCGTTTTGTTAGCCACCGTTAGAAACTAGTCACTGTATTAATCTATCTGTTTGTGTACTAACGAATTATTTTGATCTTTTTGTCTTATTACAATTTATTAGTAGTGGTTCTTAGTTGTTAAATTACAAATAATTTTATATGTCTGACGTTCATGTTTACCGTATGTGTATAATTCTTTTGATGAGCAATTTGTGACTGCTTCATGAATTTTTAAACAAAGTTTTCCAATTGCCGAAGACTGTTAAGTGTTGGGATTTTAAGAGAAAGTACATTTGCTCGATGTTGGCCAGTACCTATGTTTTTAACCGTATGTATCTTTCAGAATGTACGAGTGCATTTAATAATTAAAATAATAATAATAATGGTAATACTAGGGCTATTCAAGCTGAACCGGGACTAACGGACGCATTTATTGGATTTCCCTCTACACTCTATATTTAGAACCAGACTTCTACCGCCAACCAGGCAAGTGCCAAGGAATTTTGGTTGGAGCCTATGGCGATGCAAGTGCAAACTATATTTCTTGATATGATTCCCTGCCACACTGATATACTTTTATCAGAGTTTCTTTACTGCCTGTATACCATCACCGTACGATTTGTCAATACTCTGAAGCCAGGTTTCGACGGACTCCTTTACTTCGTCGTCACTGTTCAGATGCTGGCCTCCCAAGAAGTGTTCTAATTATCCAAGAAGGTTAAAAATGCTTTGAGAGATTTTAGGACTTTGTGGTGGTCGAAGGCGGATAACCAACCTTCGGAAGTGTAATGTTCATGAATTATTGTGCTAACACTCCCCTCGGTAAGATTAGGCGCCGCTGCAAGTTCATAATATGTTGTTTGTCTGTCAACTGAAGCCAGGTAACAAAGGTACCAGGTCATGTAGGCGGGAAAATAACTAAACGAGGCCGGAGAAAACACGCAATGGCGAAGTACGTGTGGAGGTGATTATATTAGTCGGTGAGAGGCTTCATAAACGAGTAACTGGGCAAAGAATCAGCTGAGGGTAAAAAAAATGGAAAAATAAAAATAGTCTCCATTTTATTTCTCTTCGTCGTTCCCTTGTCTGGTGATTCTTTTTACCCAGTTACACCTTGGGGAAGCCTCTCCCAGACTTCTAATCACCTCCACACTTCCTTCGCCATTTCGTGTTTTCTCCGGCCTCTTTTAGTTATTTTCCCGCCTACATGACCTACCTACTACCAGTCTTCTGTGCCCATTTCCTCTTCTATTGTTTGAACACGCCTTTGGCGAAACGTTGCCCCATTTTTATTAGTTGTAAAGTTCTTGTCTTTGAATTCTGACATGTAAGTCCTTTTTTGAACATATATATGCACTACAAAGTAAAACATATTTTTCTCTTTAGCTAAGAACTAAACAGACATGGTGGTCCTGGAGAGAAATAAAATCGTAACCAATTATAACTTTCTAGCAATTAGAGATACCACATTCAATTAATTTTCTATAAAATGAGTTACGAAAGTTGAAATTGCTCATTTTGGGGTGATGAAAGTTTAAGCATATCAGAGTACCTTACGTTTTATAGCTTACCTTCTCCGATATACCCGAATATCGTAGTTGACTAAAGTAAAAAGAGGCCCGACGATTGCCGTACATTTACGGTTCTGGCCTATCTTAATTTATTTATGTTCTTGTTAAATCTTTAATAAATTAACAGTATAGAACTTTTAATAAAAATAATTTCGCTAAACGATGATAATAATAATAATAATTGAAGACGATGTCTGTGACATTTAAATTCCCGATTTGGCTTGAATGCCAGCAGTTGTTATCGAAGAAATGCGTTTAGCTCTGAAAATCGAGGACCTCGAATTCTCCATACATACATTGTAGGCCATAAAATTATTATTTTTTTCATTAACGAGCCTTAATATTTCCAACATTATACTATTTTATACTTAACTATTACAATACTTTTAGTATGAGTGCAGTGTTTTATTAAATATATCTTAGTTCATGTATGTATTACTGTATGTTATTAGTTTATATGTTATTTATAATTTTTTATTCATTTTATAGCTTTGTAGGTTTTGATAAATATATATACATATGTGTTATCATTTATTTTTTTGATAATAGAGGACTTAAATCTCGTGCCATGTAGAATATTTCAAGGTGACTATGTGTTTAAGTAACAGTTGCATACCTTCAAAGTATATTTGGGAAGCTGCAAGCCAATGTTGCAAGTACAGACATGTTCGTAACGCTAAGATCAGGGTTGTAAATTAGCTTTTTTTTTAAAAAAAAAAAAAAAAAAGGAAAAAAGAGAAGAGCATGTGAAACTCGCTTGAAAATATTATTCAAGTAAGAATGAAAGTAAGGTCGATAATCGAAAACGTGATATTCTAACAGTACTGGTAGCAGGCACGTACCCAAAGGTGATTTCGGAAGGGTGATCCAGCGCTTTTGAGGAGAGTCCCAGGTCCGTCTAGGTGTGAAATTTACGTAAAATGCATACAGTTTTGTCATAAATTATACTAATTTCACACATGAACAATCTTATAACCCCCCCCCCCCCTGCCGCCATCTGGGTACGCCCCTGTTGTTAAGTATAGGTTATAAGTGGTGTATTGAGATATCATATCTGACAAGATAAAAGTTGCCATGTTGCTGAGCACGAATCATGAAATAAAATTTGGTATAATTTTGTCCTTTACTTATCAACAGGAAACTCATTTGTAGTCTTTGTGATAAAGATGGGTGCTTATAAGGCTAATGCTTGCCCGGAAGTTTGTAAAAGTACGAAGTGTTGGTAGTACATTTCTTCACGTGCTAAAATGTGATCAACGATTCGTTCGTTTCAGAATCACGGTTCTATATGAAGAGTACAGAGGAAGAATAATCTAAGTCCATTTTTGAAAGTTGTGAGAAAAAACACATTTTAAAGTATAAGCGCTTGAATTTATATTTATTTTTGGCCCCCTGACACATTATCGGCCTACGCCAAAATGTATAAAGGTCAAAAAGAAAATTAAATTCAAGTGCTTGTATTTTTAAATGTGTGTTTTCTCACAACTTTCAAAAATGGACTTTGATTTTTCTTCCCTTGTACTCTTCATCTAGTTTTTCTGTCTTCCGCAAATATATCGTGCGTAGAATTGCCATGGGTACTGCCGTACTGGGAAACCGGATTTGTCCTGTACTCGAGCAGTGTAAAAAACAAATGTCCCGTTCGACAGAGTAAAAATCCCAGATTTTGGAAAGTATTAATTTTATGTGTAGATGTGTTAAGATTTGTATAAAAGGGTAATTCAATCTCGCGGCAAGTTTTTTTCTTTTTCTTAAGACTTGAGCTCTTATCGATTGAAATTTCATTTCTTTTTACATACTTCCTTCCCCCTCTCCACGAATAAATCTTAAACGGAAGAAAAATAAATCAATTGCAGAATGCACTATTACGTTAGCTAACAAAAGTACGTTAAGAACAATATTCTTCGCTCCTAAAAATTTTTCACTTGTCTCTGCTTGGGCATAATGCCAATGTAAAATTTGAATTTATTTGTAGTACTTAGGGAACTCAAAGTGGGGTAGGGTAGGGGAGAGGATATTGGAAAGTCCGCCAGGACTAACCCGGCATTTACCTGATGACAGTAGAAACCGTGCAAAAACCTTCGTTAGGATGGCCAGTCGCTGGGTTCGTTCCCAGGACCTTCCGATTGCTAAGCCAACGTTCTACCAACTGACCTACGGCCGCTCAGTGCCAATGTAGAGTGTGTGATTCTCACTGACAAATGTCCACAGAATTGAAATAGGTTGTTTGTCATCAATTCGAGGAATTCATGACCGAGCGGCCGCCGCTAAGTTGGTAGAACGTAGGTTTAGCATTCGGGGAGTCCTAGGTTCGATACCGGTGCCGCCCATCCATACTGAAATTTTCGTTTTATTTTCCTATCAGGCAAATACCGGGATGGTACCTTTAACTTAGGTCCTGAGCAATTCCTCTTCTGACCTATACCGCCCTGAACCATAAAGGCTATAAATAAATTCAATTTGAAGAATTCTTGATATTCAGCTGAATGTGGGGAGTATTTGTTTAATTGACTTTCATACAGTGATCTCAAGTTTAAAAGACGTTGAAGCACACTCAGTGTTGCTAAATCCTTCACATGTTTCAAATTTAAAAATGTGACACTGGCCATTTTACTTGAATCGAAATATACCTTTTCATAATAATCACAAAAGTTCAATTGATATAACAAAACGTAAGTGCTGTAACGTTTTTCTTATTGAAATATTGTCGCGTGTATTTATATTATTTTCTCGATAATCTGTTGTATTTAGTCTGTCCATATCTCAATTTTTGCGGAAGATAATTATGGCAACCCTAATTATAGGTGAACTCCCTAGATGTATCCTACTATTAAAAGTAAAAATGTTCTAACGATGCGTTCGGTATAAAATGATGTGCAATATTCAAAAAGTTCGTTGAAATTTAAATAACAGCACATGCCTGCAACACGTTGCTAATTTAGTATGATGCATATCCTGGGGTCCCTAGAGGTATAGCAAAGAAAAAATCTGTTGCTGTAAAGCGTTTAATATACAATTCCTAACTTAAGTACAACAAATTTCATTTTAGACAATTCTTGCAGAATTTCCGAAAATGTACCATTTGATGTGACGAATATACAGTTGTGTTACGAAGGCTGCAATAACTGTATTTCCAGTCATAACATTCTGAGGTAGTTTCAGATCTCAAAGAGACTTGTCTGTCATCAAAATTAGGCGGCGTACAAACGCCTGCATAATCTTCTTACTTGTTTCTAATATAGAGTTATATCTAGAGTTGATTTAATGATTAACTCACATCATGGAAATTCCAAAGTAAGCTCTGCGTAGACTAGATTTAATGAATGAATAAGCCTAGGCCTTTTATGCTGGCATTATTTTGAAAAATTGTTTCTTAATTTATATGTTATACATAAAAATATTTTGTAATTCAAGAAACTAAAAAAATATACATATAAAATATTTTGACCAGCAGTGTAGCAAATTATATTAACAAAACTATTTTTGACAGTAAAAAACCATTTTATTTTTAATTTGACTTTTGAATATAAACTTTTTCTTTGTGAAACTGACCCATTAAGAAGCTTATGAAATCAGAGAAAAAATACTTTTTGAGATTATATAGAGTTTCCCCTTCATTTTGACTGGTAAAGACATTTACTATCAGGAATTCTCTTTCTAATTCTTAGCAAATTATGGGTCCACGTACAGGCCTTATATGCATCGATGCTTTTATAAACAATCTATTTGCTATAACTAAAAAGAAGAACGCCCGCGCTATGGCTAGGTTTTCATATTCCAAATCTTTGCAGGGATACTTTTGGCCTAGAATACCAATTCGTAAATAATGCAAGATTTTTGTCTCATTGTGAATTGTAATTTCTTTCCAACATGCATCCGGCAGGCTAAACAAGAATGTTGGTATTTGCTGGATCTAGTCGTACTTTGCACTTTTGGGCTAAACTGTACTAAGTGACACCCAAAATATGACAGACTCCAGAAGCATCAGTTAGAAGAACGGGCGTGATAACACACTACAACGCGAAATTTGTAGCTGAATTTTTAATTGTTGAAACTTTCGCCAGTGCTCACATGATACAGTAACTAGCAACCAATCAGAAACGCACTGTTGAACATCATTTCAAAATGTGTCAACAGTGAGGGAAGCATACAAAAAAAATCATTGGACGCATTCAATAAAAAGTAATGGCGTAGTAACAGAAAATATTTACGTGCCCCCTTCACCCTCTTGGCCAGGGTTATAATAGCTGTCAAGGATTTTCGATGTTCTTTTCTTTTCATCCGACCCCTCTCTACGTTATTGGGTTGAGACGGTACCATTCCAACACTCAAACTTACTTACTTTATAAACCTTGACGGGTCAGATTCGAATCTGCGTGGTTCTCAATGTCTGAACCTTTGATTTATGAAATGTTTTGTACAGAATAAAACCAGAACACAGGATTTCGAATTGACAAGTATAAATCATTGATAATTTGAAACCATTGCTCGTAGCTTCACCAGAATGTTCTAAAACCATCCCAGTGTTAAACAAAACCATCTCGTACATTCATTCTGTACTGGAGTATAAGGGGGAGAACACAATGTGATGTAACATTCATGTATGGTATGTAACGTATAAATGAGGTGCTTGTATTTGGTTTAAATTTGTTTTATTCTTAGCGTATGTATTGTGGACAAATTGCAGTAATGTTGTGTGATACTTGATGGATAGTACACTGAATGTATCATCATGAACATATATTTTTGTTGTGTATTATCATCATCCTTTGCAACTTATACGACCGTAAGCGTTAGGAAACAACCATTCTATTTGCACTCAATAGGTCTTCCAGATCTTTTATACATATACCTTGTTAACAACACGCACTGTTGAAATTGTATCAGATGGAAATAAAAAGAACTTTCTACAAGAAACATTTATGGATAATTTGTGCCAATCCTTTCCTTCTTTTTCAGATTTACAAGCTTCGAAATCTTATACAACGGTTGTGTAGTAATTACGTTTCATAGATCTGAAAAAAGCATTATTGACAGTTTCGTCCATTTAATATTTTTTTTCAAAATGAGTACCTTCAATATTTCATTTAATTTACAATTATCGGTTGGAGTGGTAGCTATGGTCTAAACTCGTCACAAAGTGAAGCGGTCACTCTTTCGATGTTAGAGAAGTTTTGACGCATGTCTACAGCTGACTTCTTGCAGGAATTAATATATTGCAACATCGTATACATTTCCTGATATACAGCCCAACAAGGCTGAGACAAAAAAATAGCATTTATCATCGAAAAAAATTAACTCCAAAAATCGCATACGTCAATACTTTTGTCCATAGCTGTACCATCCCGGCAATGGAACTATGCAAAAGTACTGGACACCTCAGTCAGTTCAAACCTGCTTGCCTCCCCCATACTGATTCCACGTCCGTTGTGTTAACCATAGATGTTGGACAAGCTTCGCTAAGTCACTCATTGTAATGCTGCCATAACTGTGTGAGGGGAAAAAAATGTGTTCAGAGTCTCGAAAAAGTAACTAGCAGCTTGTTTGACATCACTGTTTTTCCGAAAATCCATTTTGTCAGCTTTGATATATCCTTGTTGTATTGTAATCTATACAGTCTTTTAAGTGCATAATAAATATGTGTTCATCGCACAATTTACTTATGCTATTGTTACGTCATTTTCTTACACGTTTGAGTTCGCGCCCTTAGCATAGAAGTGAAGGAAAGCCGGCGTACATTTAATATTTGTGAAAAACATGAAAACGCAGAGAATATACCAAACAGAGGAAGCAAGGACTAAAAAACTCAAGTTGAAAGAGAATCACCCATATCTCACCTAACACGTTGTTACAGTTTCTATGTGGGAGTAGCTGAAGACCAGCCCACGATTCTTCAAAATTGGCACATTCAAAATAAAGCCTATGCAATAAAAGAGAATGTTTTTATTTTTCCACAAGTTTGATTTCAGTAGCCCAGGATGAAAACAGAACTGCAATTTTAAGCTCGTGTTAGCAACAAGCAAAATAAAAGGAAGTTTCCCAATAAAATTTTCCCTACTATTGCCTGGTACACACATTTTTTCAATAATTTTACTCTGATAATTAGAAACAAAGACATTTAAACTACTTTTATTGAAAAATAACTTTTTGTGGTATGGCTAGCTACGCGAGGTTCAAGTGCTTTTGTATAGAATGGAAAAATTCTTCCGCTACATTCCTAACGGCTTGTTGGAAGTAAGTACGTTAATAGCACAGTGAAATACAGTACGCTTCTTCGTTGAAAGTTCTCTCTTAAGAGGGTTCCTCACTCCAACCCCCCCATTTTTAACATTTTTCAAAATATTTCAAAAACTAAGAGTACTATCAAAAATGTAAGTTCGTTGCGCACTAGAACTTACAAATGACTATGAAATACAATGGACAGCGATCTCGAATTCTTGTCGATTGATGAGTGCTGATACTTCATTCAATTAAGTAATGACGTCATAATCTTTAAAAACGTATCACTCATCAATCGACAAGCTTTCGAGATCGCTGTCCATTGTATTCCATAGTAATTTGTAAGTTTTAGTGCGCTATGAACGCCATGAACTTCCTCACCCTCGTGCTAAACCAGCTCTAGGACTGGCATCTCTTAAATCTCGCGCCCTGTACTTGCTTCAAATTCGTCAAGACACTAAAACATTGTCGTGTACAAAGCAGTAAAGGAGGCTACATTCCCACACACGATTTTGTTCACGTCATTATTGCGCAACTGTACTAATTCGTATCGGAATAATGTGAATCAATATGCGTTAGGAATATGGAACTTGCTTCTTTTCATTGATTACGCAATATTTGTTTTCATTAAGATTAACTAGTTTTGAAGAGGTGCGAAACTTATTTATAGAATGACCCATAAATATGAAACATCGACAAAGCATTTCGCGAACAACAAATGTTTATTTAGTAGTTATATAACAAACATTCCGTGCCAAATCATCACAAAAAAGGAACTTAACCCTTTACATGAAATACATGAGATGCTATACAACATAAAGCAACGTACATCTGTAAAATTAGCTCAGTGGTAGAGCGTTGGCGTAGAATTCGGGAGGTAGTGAGTTCGATCCCAGTGGCCGCCCATCCTGACTGAGATTTTTCCCCAGTCGCACCTGGAAAATGTCGGGATGGCACCTTCAACACAAGCCCTAGCCGACACCTTCCCGAATTCTTTCCCCTTCACCATTCCGGCCTGATCCTTAGATGCCTAAAGCCGATAAACAAACTTAAAATATTAGCCCTCATTGATACACGGTATTCATACAGAAAGGTTGCCAATATGAGAAAAAAACAACTTAGAAAATGTGCGTACAAGGTCAACGAAAGAAATTCACAACTTGACTTCTAATTGTGGTAGAATTTCATCTTAGGATTGTTTTGACGCTAAGGGAACATAGTTTTAATAGAAAACATACGATTATACAACAACATCGCACATATTCATTTCAAGCTCACAGGAAGGTAAAAGTCACCTACTCACATAGGTATAAGTCCAGAGAAATTGCACCAGTCCTTTGTACTACTAGTTTACCACACGATAGCTACAGCCAGACTGAACACTACATGGCGAGTGAGAGACGCTCAGACATGTATTAACTTCCCTCTATGCATGTTTAATGGAAGAAGGGGTTAAGTGCTATACTGAATATTTTGTTTACTGTTGTTTCCAAAGTCATCGCAAAATGAAACTTGCGCTGAAGATAGATTGCATCTAAGTGTATAATATACTGCACTTTATTCCTAAAAATAATTAGAGAGCTTTTAAGATTTTCAAAGTCTACACCCAGTGACCTTCAAATGACATGTGCGATAGTTATGGATTTCTTTTGATGACGTTGTGCGCATACATTTAAAAGTTTTTTTTTATGTTGGCCACCCTACTGTATGAATACCATGTATCACTGAGGGCTAATGTTTTACATATGTACGTTCCATTCTACAATATTTCATGTATATCTTGAGATGGTCGGGCTGGGAGCTGTTATCATTTGGCATGGAATGACCTGGAAGTGATATATCTCCACCGCCTTGTTCGATGGTATGTAAGTTATCGACACAACGACAGGAAGAAGGAAAAAAAAAAAAACACTGATTGCCTCTAACATTGTCATCTCAACGACGTCTCAGGTCTTCCAACCAGGATGGAATATAATCGTTTGTCCACAATCCAAGTTACATGACCTGTCACAATTTCAATCGTTGGAATTTCACCATTCTTATAATATCGAATTAATCGTACAGTCTGCGGAGTTTCTCAGTAGCATTCTCCTCCATTCCCCGGTCATCTTTCTCAAAAACCTTATATTCAAACACACGCAACTTATATTCATCTGCCAGGGTCGTTCTCCAACTGACACAATCATAAAAGAATTACCGGCAGAATACCCGTTTTGTATATTTTAATTTTCATGACATTAATCGCGAGGTTAGAAGCTTCTGGACTGATGGAAAACTTGCGTTCCCCGATGCTAAGGGACTTTTTTATTTCTTCCGAATCTTATAACAGATTTACTCAACGTTGGACCCTTATTTTTCGAAGTAATTCGTCTTGTTTTTAATGAACTGTAGACACATTATCTTAATGACAAGGGTTCCGGAATAAGGATATTACTGTTGGGTATCAATGTCACCATATCTCCCTTTCTAGTGCCGGTATTCGGACTCTATGTGACAAACGTAAATGATAGCTTGCATTATTAATGACAATTACACATTCTTCGTTATTTGGTAAGATAAGATAAAATTAATTTAAGGGCGGTAACAAAACTATGGCTTACGCCCGTCCCGATACGGGGAAGCCCCTTAACTTTGTCACGTCAAAACTTAGCTGTTACGAAATAAAAAAACAAATAATACCAAGTAAAAACTGAAGATGTAAAAGGTCTTCAGAAATAATTAAAGCATTCCTGGTGCAGCATTAAAGTTAATAAAAATCCAAGGCGTATAGAGCCTTCAGTATGCCAAGTTAAAAACGAAAAGGCATGCACAATTAGAATATTGTAAGATAAAATTTAATAGCTAATGCTTCGTTATTTGGTATTTTTAGTTTTAAATATTACTCTTCTTAAACCAATGTTTAGAAAAAGATAGTCATATCTTGCAGGTAGCCGGCGTAGCAAGCATGCTGGTATTAAATCATCTTCACTACCTTCAAACAGTATAAAAATAATGTGTTTCTCTCTAGAGCAGAGGTTCTTAACCTAGAGTCCAGTAACCCGTAAGTGGTCCATGGATGCGTTTCAGAGAGTCCGTGGGGCAAATAAAAAAAAATAACAATTATATTCACTGAGTGTATAAGTGTCGTGGAAACCCCATCAGACTATTTGGAATAACTTTAGATTGCATCGAGTGTGACTTTTGCTGAACGAACCTGTCACAGATTCACAAAATCAATTACTGACACACTCGCGGTGACTGAATTAGATATGCCTCAACAATAAATTTCAATACAGTAAAGTACTTATATGCATTATAAACAAATTAATATTTATGTAAATATTTTTGAGGAATGGATCCATGAGCGAAAATTCGATTCTTAAAGGGATCCAGGATTAAAAAAAGGTAACGAACCATTGCTCTAGACACTGGAATTTCTACCAATAATTACGCGGTAAGCCTTATTAGTCCTTTAAGACAACATTAAGCATTGAACCAGCTTTAGTATTTTCCCCCTTTCCGCTCTGAACTTGTGTATGTGAAATAGTAAAGCAATAAAATAAGACATTCTTAGTGGAAAAAGATGGTAGTAAAAATGAAATAAATTAGAAAGCAAAATTTGTGTGTTCTAACTAACGCACTACTGAATATTTTCAACTATTGACAGTTCCGGTAATCGAAAAATTATAACTGTACAGAAAAAGAAATCACTAGTCAATAATAATTAAAAAAAGAAAAGCACTAAATCTGAGCTTAACTTCAATTTTGTACATTTTCCTCGCTGCCATACAATCGTCTAACAACATGGCGATTACAAATTTCTCCAACTAATACATTGGCTTCATCAGGTGAAAAAAAAACAGGGAAAAATACTATGGGGAAGCTGTCCGCAAAGGCCTTTGTCAATGCTCCTTGTAGGTGAAATAAAAAAAATCCCTTTCGGTACGCCTACAGGCTGAGGTAGATCTCGAAGTTTTTTTTTTTATTTTCAAAAATTCAAATCTCGCCTTATATGAGAGATATCGAGAAACTATTTATTGTTTTGTGGATTATTCATCAAGAGCTGTTCAACAATACCTCACAACACACACACATACAGATGCTTATCAGAATAATGGAAACACCTGTAGTTGGCAACACGTCAGATGTATGGGTTGGCAGTGGTATCGTGGCGACCGCAGCGCCGGACTGCTGGTGGTGGTGTGTTAGGTTGGTCTCCATACTACGTCAGGCGTCGTGGAACAGGAGTGTGCAGTGGCTGCAGCAGGCGTGGGTAGCGTAAAATGGGAGACCTCTCAGAGTTTCAAAGAGGGCAAATTGTTGGTGCGCGGTTATGTGGAGTGACTGTGACGGCAGTGGCTAATGTGTTAGGTGTGTCGCCAGGGACAGTGTCGAAGGTGATGACGGCCTACACAACACACGGGAAAACCACATCGGGGAAGCGGAACAGTGGGCGGAAGAAAAGCATCAGTGACAGGGCACGCCGGGTATTAAAGCGCATTGTCACGCGGAACCGTCGTGTCACTGCGGCGCAAGTGACGGAGGAACTCAATCAGCACCTCCCCCAACCTGTTTCGACAATCACAGTCCGCCGCGAATTACATGACATGAACTTACGGGGTCGTGTTGCACGGGCCAAACCTCTCATCAGGGACCAGAACGCTTTAGCACGCCGCAAATGGTGCCGCGACCATGCAACTTGGACCGTTGACGACTGGAAACGTGTGGTATGGTCGGATGAGTCACCATTCACCCTATTCCAAACCACGGGCCGTG
>JAGDQP010029796.1:13063-23101 GCA_022664845.1 Lepisma saccharinum | reverse complement strand
GGTACTATAATCAACCAACATCAAAGTCAAATACCGGCCAACGTAAACATGATTGAGCACTGGTATAAATTTAAAAAAAAACTAATTTACTTTACAAAAAGTTATTCTCAATACAAGGCTAAACTGAGACGTAATCAGGAATTTTATTACAATTCTTTACTACCACAGGCTCCCTGGAACAATCGCTTGCCTGATATCCATAAATTTCAGGCGGTACTTCGCCGACTTCATGCTCAGCACGTTCGCAAATTGACTAATATTTCTAAACTTCATAAGTTAGGTATCAACGAACCTCCTACTATTCACCACCTGTTTGTGGCTCGTAAGATACAAACAAAAAAACTTATTCCAGTTTCAAGATCATTTACAACGCGTCTATGCCGAGAATGAAGTGACTTCCGCAGTGTATGAAGCATATAAGCATAAATTTCAGAGTCAGACCGACAGGGTTGCCATCAACGAATTACTTACTAATTTAGAACCATATATACCTATCTTACCTACTCAAGGTCGAGACGCTTTGCAACAACCTTTTCATTCCAACGAGGTGATGACGGCTTTATTACAGTTGAATCAGAAGGCTACAGCTGGTTCGGACGGCCTACCCACACGCTGGTATATCTGCTTTAAAGATCAAATAGTACCCATATTAACCGAACTGTACAATACTTTATGGAATGGCCACATTCTACAATATGATCTGCGTCAAGGACTTGGGATTTTAATACGCAAACCGAATAAAGCTCCACAGGATGTGTCGATGGGCTCTTTTCGCTTCATAACGTTAATCAATCTTGAACAAAAGTTGTTAATGAAGATCTTAAATAACAGGTTAAATATTGTCAGCCGATCTATCTCCATCTATGAAGTTCTCATCAATTTAAAGGAATTTATTAGAATGCAAAGAGTATTTCAATGGGAAAATGTCGGCCTTCTTAGTTTGGACTGTGAAGCAGCTTTTGACAACATTAATCATGAATATTTAATAAAGGTATTACAAATGATGGGGTTTCCATCAGCCTTCTGTCTATTATATCAAAATGTGTTACGTAATCGTAAATTACAAGTTATGGCCAACAATTGGAAATCTCCTATAATCTATCTGCAAAAGAGCCTGATACAAGGCTCGCCAGAATCCTCAATCATGTATAGCATCGCTTGTGCTCCTATTCTAGTCTATTTATCAGCTTACTTAACGGGCTGGAACTTTAGACAATTTCATTTAAAAATGTATTCTTATATCGATGATTTGAGTGTTATAATTCGCTCTAGAGAGGAATTAAGGTTCATTCTGCAATTGTATGATAAAACAGTCAGCAGGTTTTGCGTTAAATCCTACCAAATCCAATTTATTGCTGTTATCTTCTACTTTCACAAGTGACTTTGCAGGTATATTTCCGATTAAAGATCAGGTTAAAATTTTAGGTATTGTTTGGCTGAAAACAGTTAGGGCTACTCAATTTGTAAACGCTAAGCGATTAGTCAAAAGTGTTATCTTCGAGACTGTTAAATATAAAGATGTGTTTAAAACGCTCAGTGCTCGAGTGAGATTTTTAATGTGTACATTTTGAATAAAATATACTATTTTTTTGCAAATTATGTCCATGCCTAAAAGCCTCGAAGCGGCAATACATAAACATCTGGGATTTTTATCTGGCACGGCTATTCATATAGAATTAATGGCAATATGTTGTATTTACCTTATGCTTTAGGAGGTTTAAATTTAAAACAGTTTCAATTGCAAGGCCTCGCGTTGCAAAGACAGCGTCTGTCGACAATGTTAACGGAGGCGGCAAATTCTGTAAGTTATGCTTTCTATCAAATTATTTTGTATTTTGTAGATTTAACGACGCCGATTGACATTAACCCGTGGAAAATAATGGCGAGTGAACTGGTTGACCCACTCTTAAATATTGTTTATGCGGGTCTTAGTGGCCTAGATACGGTTCTTTGGACGGTGAAAAATTGGTATGAATATATACTGATTACCAGCTTTCTCAAACAACATGTAGCCCTGCGAAAGAAAAACCGCAGTGATCGCCAGGAGATATGGTCTAATTTACATCTAATAAAATATTATCCTTTGGCAAAGAATATATGGTATTATTTTTTACATGATATACTGCCCACCAAAGAAAAAGCTGTTCAAATAAATCGAGAAACCGAAGCCAACTGTCATCAATGTGGACAGATCGACGATAAATTACATTACTTTTCTAATTGTACAAATTATTTACCTTTGTTTGTATACCTTCAAAGTAAAATCAATTTGATAACAAACCAAATTGGAAGGCAATATGCACTGACTACCTTAGTATATACGCCATATTACACTTTTTATAATCGGGCTAAACAAAAAATGATCTCCTGGCTCATTCTGCAGTTATTTCAATATATTTGCATAATCCATGGTCCTCCTCACACTCAGATCTTTTGTCAAGCCCTGAAAACTGAACTCGAGATTTACAATCGTAACCAGAACCAGGAACTTAGCTTGTTTCACCATTTATTTGATACCTAAGATTGTTTGTCAAAGACGCACGCACTCTGACCTTGTAGCAATTGTAAAAGGGGATAACCCTTCTTCTAGTGTAAGTAGAAACCATGTAGGCTGACAGTTGAATAGGATGAATTATTGTAACAATGTTGATTTTAGGTGTTCGCTAACGCATCACTTGCCTGTTAAGAATCAAGCATATTCTGTAGTATGTTAATATTGTAATCTGTAGACGACTGGTGTCCATATGATGTTCAGAATGAATGTAAGCATTAATCAGATGTAGCAATAGTTAATAAACGCTATTGAAAAAAAAAATAGAGTTGTGGTAGTAATACGCAATCATACGTCGTTATTGTGCTTGATCAATTATATTCATCATATTCACTGTCCTCATTTAACTACACACACTGGTATTTTGCTGCAGAAAGATCATTCATATATTGCTTGCCCTAAGGACATTCTTAGAATAAATATCTTATAGATAAGAAATATTTTAAACTTTCCAATTGCCAAAATAGTTGGAAGAAATATTGTAGCAGGTCCACTATTAAAGTGTCAAACTTACTAACATATTGTTTGTTTGATAAAAGCTCAGATACTTACTGAGAATTAACCCACAAAGTAAGTGTTCATTGAGGCTAGTAAAGTGAAATGATTTTCTATTTCAATATAAAAGAATCGAATTGTCGAATATAATGTTACTACTCATTTTAATTTATTTTAAGGCCTTTAGACATCTGAGACTTAGGTCGATTCCTCATAATGACATATGGGGAGTATCTAAAGTCTACCCGATTCTTCATTAATAATACAAATGAGGGAATTGAGGCTAATAAATTGAATAAGTTTTCTATTTCATTGTTAAAGAATCGAACTGAAATCAATGTGATTCTTCATAATCACATTTGGGGGAGTATCTAAAGTCTACCCGATTCTTCATTAATACCGGTAATACAAATGAGGGAATCGACGCTAATAAATTGAATGCGTTTTCCATTTCATTGTTAAAGAATCGAATTAAAATCAGTGTGATTCCTCATAATCACATTTGGGGGAGTATCTAAAGTCTACCCGATTCTTCATTAATACCGGTTATACAAATGAGCGAATTGAGGCTAATAAATTGATACGTCCATTTCAATGTTAAAGAATCGAATTAAAATCAATGACTCCTCATCTTGACATTTGGGGGAGTATCTAAAGTCTACCCGATTCTTCATTAATACCGGTAATACAAATGAGCGAATTGAGGCTAATAAATTGAATACGTTTTCCATTTCAATGTTAAAGAATCGAATTGAAATCAATGACTCCTCATCTTGACATTTGGGGGAGTATCTAAAGTCTACCCGATTCTTCATTAAGAATACAAATGAGGGAATCGACGCTAATAAATTGAATACGTTCTCTATTTCAGTGTTAAAGAATTGAATTGAAATCAGTGTGACTCCTCATAATGATATTTGGGGGAGTATCTAAACTCTACCCGATTCTTCATTAATAATAATACAAACGAGAGAAGTTAATCCAAGCACTAATCAAAGTATTAAAAAAAAATATTACTCATCAACGAAGTCTGTTGTTATTTCCCGTATAAAAAGTATCATAAAGGTCAGATCGTTACATATTACTTCTTGTAAGAGAAAATAGGAACTATGCTCTTGTTGTCGGTATGGTAATTTACTACTTTTATTGACTTCATATACGTTCTACACTCTTATCAAAACACGAGTGTGACCCTGAAATAATGGGACAAACTTCGAGAGGTGATTATGCACATCAAAACAAGAAAATAGTCCCTTTGAAGAAACTTCTAAACATGCGTAGTAATGGCAGCATTGGTCACAAATGACATCATATCTCGATAAATAATGACGTAAGCGATGTCGGCGTAGCAAATCACAATCAAAGTAATACCCAATACATTAATTTTAGCAATGTTTACCATTGAGGAGGTGCTGCTCTTTCGGAACGAAAAGACAATCAAAGTAATACCCAATATTTGAGTAATGTCAATAATTAATGGTTTAATAGGGAAAGCATACACATCTCCAGTAAGCTACGTGCATCAATCATAAACATTACTCAAATATTGGGTATTACTTTCATTGTGATTTGCTACGCCGACACCGTTTACGTCATTATTTATCGAAATGTGACGTCATTTGTGATTATGCCGCCGTAACTTCGAGCGCATCTTGTTCCGAAATTGAGCAGATTTCGGAATTTCTTCAAAGGAACTTTTTTTTCTTGTTTTGATGTGAAATATTACCTCCCGAAGTTTGTCTCAATATTTCATGAACACACTGTATAATAATTTGCTTCTAAGCTGCAAAATATAACTCTGCTTTTAGATTAACATGGAGTAAGTTCCGATGCAAAACCTAAGAAGTAAGATACCCAACTAGACAAACGATGTTACAATCTTATCCCTATTTGTTGTAATACTGTTTGAAACACTTGTTTCCCAATTAATGTGTAATCAACAACGTTACCAGAGTGAATGAATACGTAAGACTTGTCACTCCCATTTCCAATTCAACTGAGAATATTGTACGCAATTTGATATAAAGAATCGAATTGAATATCTAGTGTTGTATTTACATCTAGACATGTCACATATTGCCTTGGTAAGAACTTGGCAAATGTTTAATACAACCTAAACTACGAAAATAACCAACTAGACAAAAATATGACTCTACAATACTGTACTTGCTTATTGTGTGATTAATTGGATCACTTGTTCTACCGTGAAAGTGTAAAATAGTGATACCAGAATAAGTAAGTAGAACCTGTGATTTCCATTTCCGGTTAAGAATGAACCGGGTTCACGGTACTGAATGACAAGCGGAGTGGGGAATCAAAGAATCCTAGCTTTAAACTATAGGCAGTGGTCGAAGTGAGGCGGTATGCACCGGTATACCATACCGGTTCTAGTCTTCAAGAGATAAAAGCATACTGCCACTAGCCTGAGTCTTAGATTCCAAAAGGCTTTAAGTTCAAAATTCATATCGTCACTGAAACACATTTTATGCGCATTCTTATATATCATTTTTAGACATATCTTGGCAATATTAGGGAAACATAGCGTCTCTCGTATTCTCACACTTTGAAACTAGATATTCGCAAACGCTTGCTTAATATCTGAGAATGATCTAGGCAATTTGCCACAAAGGATAAAATTGAATTTCTACGGTATTGTATTTTCAATTAAACATGTCACTTAGTGCCCTGTTGAGAAGTTAACAAGTATTTAATACAACCAGCTATGAACTACATCACTCTCAAAAGTTAATTGCAATTACACTTCTTTTATTTTGTAAATTAACTAATTAAAAATATTACCAAAAACCAGTGATGAAAGGCCAACTATACAGAAGTACACTCTTCTGTGCAAATCATATATATAGAACTTTGTTATTGTATGTTTCTATGGTAACTTATGAGCTTTACGTGACGATACTGGAGTGATCGATTACATCTAAAGAGAGACGCCAGAGCAAACCTTTAACCTCGTTCGTCCATTTACAGTTTCATCCAAAATAAAAAAAAAAAACACTTTCACCTCTAAATCAGATTTTTACGCTTGTTGTCGATGTGTAGCCCTTTTTTATTTACATTTTAATTCTTGAGTTTTGCATGTACCGAACTGTGTATATAATGGCACATCCAACAAATAATGTTCGCGTTACTTGCAAGATTTAAATTATAAATTAAACGAGTTAGAGCTGAGATTCTACGAGGGCTCGCGAAGACTCAAGTCCCTTGATAGCATTTTTGTCAGGCAAGCGTTCATTTTTATAGGTTAGCAACACTGACAACCTATTTTCTATACAATTCATTTTTTAATTTTTATTTTCAAATTGCTTCCATTACGTGAAAACCCACAGCACTTTTCTATTGTGTCGAATAGATTTATGCCAAATTTCGTGCTGCTATATTTAACGTAATGGAAGCAATTTGAAAATAAAAATTAAAAAATGAATTGTATAGAAAATAGGTTGGCAACACTGACAACTCCAGTGCTTCGAGTCGGTGATACCACAGAACGTTTGTTGTATCCAATAACGTTTATGCCAATCTTGGTTCAGATACGACTAATGGAATGGAAGCGATTTGAAAATTTGAATTTAGAAACAACCGGTTGGCAACACTGTCCCAATCAAGTTGTTACGGCGACTCATAGCTAGTCTAGCCAAGACCTTTCCAACGAACCCTCAGCCATGTCTCTTCACCTTGTGGTTTATACGATATATTTTCTGAACACGGGTTGGCAACACTAACTACAGGATGCTTGGGGACGGAGATACCAACAGTATGATTCTATTGTGTCAATAATGTTCATGACGAGTTTGGTGATGCTATTTCTTAAGTAATGTAAGCAATTAAAATAAGATTTTAAATAATAGGCTGGCAACACTGGCAAGTTAGGTGCTTAGGTGACGTGAACCCTCTCAGTATTTTTCTGTTGTGTCGAATAATATTTATTCCAAGTTTGGCGCAGCTAGGTCTAAATGAATTCAAGCAATGAACTATTGATTTTTAATGAATTGGCAACACTGAACTACTGCACCAATCAAAACTGCTACGGGGGCTCTAAGACCTTTCCAACGACACCTCAGCCACGTTTCCACACCTTTTTGTTCATGAGATATATTTGCTAGGCACGGGTTGGCAACACTGTTCACGGGTGCTTGGGGACGCGGACACCTACTGCATGTTGCTGTTGAGTGAAATAACGTTTATGCCTAGTTTAGTGCTGCCATATCTAAAGTAATGGAAACAATTTAAAAAATATATAAAATTGAAGTTGGTAACACTGGCATGTGGGATGCTTGAGGACGTGGACCCCCTCAGTGTTTTTCTATTGCGTCGAATAATGTTTATGCCAAGCTTGGCGCAGCTAGGTCTTGATGAATTGAAAAATTATTTTTTTTTAATTATGGACTGACAATACTGATACTGCAACAATCAAGACGGTCCGAGCTAGTCTAATCAATACCGTTCCAACAACACCTCAAGCTTCTGTTTACACCTTGTAGTTCCTGATATTTAATTTCTAGACACGAACGGACAGCATAAGCGGAATTATAGGGTTCTCGTTACGGTTTCGCTATCAAGAGACCTTAAACGGGTCACACAGCAACATCAAGCGTAAGAAACTTAATTCGAATTGAAATTTTGGTCCGTATTGGATTAGACTAGAAGTGGACGATTGAAATGAACTGTCCTCTCCATTCCCGGGCTTCATATATTCACTACATTTTTAATTCAAGCAGTCCAGTATCGTTTGATCAATGTGGTAACCAGTGCCAGAGCCCCATAGGCCTAATAACTATTATAACTAGACGGGGTTGGTATATTAATTTTTCAGTGCTTCTTGAATACATAGACATTACAGAATTTGTAGACTACTCTAATGCCGGGCTCAAAATGAAATTTTTCACGAAACGGAATGCTTTAACATGCTGTTATTCTTTTTTGTCTATGATTACTACTGGGACGAGATGGAACAGGAAGGTTTCAGATATTCACGTACTGGAACGCCATGACGGGCCACACTCCGGTTCATTTCAAGCCCTGGTCTAATGTGAACAAAGGAACTGCGATATGAAGTTTACGAAGACGAAGTACCAGTACTCGTCAGACTTAATTTTAAAAAGGGCTTGCCTCATGGCTTTTCAGTGCCTTGCGCCCAGCACCCTAGTCACTGTTATATATTTCAGTTTTAGTGTACATAGATAGGTTCCACTTTCTTTCAATGCTTTCGACAGAGCGTCATATTCACTTTCATTATTAATTTATACATACAGGATGATTCAAGAGTCCCAGTACAGCCTGGTAGTTCACAAACAGACAAGGAAACTAAGCATCGTAATATACAAATGTGGAGTAGTTGGTAGGAGTTATAGTTTTGAATACATGATCGACGTGTCCGGTAGTGGAGTTACCGAAAATGTGCCGCTGGCTAAATGTATCAGTACACTGCAAATGTTCAGTAAAGATAACTCCGACACTGTAAGAGATCAAATCTAACACCTGGAATGCTTTCCTGGGAACATTCTCGTCTTGTTTGATATGACCCACGACCCACTTCTCATTTAACCAAATTGACCTCCATTCAATATGGTGGACATGTTGGTCATATACTCCCTTCCCGACCATTCCACATTTATGTACTACAATGTTTCATTTCCTTGTCAAAATTCTGAGGCAAACACTTTCGGGCAAAGAAATGGGGAAGGTAACGGCCTGAACATTACTTGGGAATAGTTACTATAATTGGTTCAGCTAATATATTACTGACCTCAGGGTCATTATTCCACGTACCATCCCAACATTTTTCTAAAGAAACTGAGGATTTGGACACGGGTTTCATATATCACATGAACCACAAGGATGTCAAACGTGGCTGAGATGTCGTTGGAATTTTTGATAGTCTTGGCTAGACTAGCTCAGAGCCGCCGGAGCAGTCTTGATTGTTACAGTTAGTGGGTCAGTGTTTTTAAATTCCATTTCTCAGATTACTTCCATTCTATTAAACGTAGCAGTACGAAACTTAGCATAAATGTTATTCTACGTAATAGAAAATTACTGTGGGTTTTCCAGTACCTAAGCACTTCAGTTGTCAGTGTTGCCAACCTATTTTATAAAAATTAACGCGTGTATGCCTAGAATGCTATCAAGGGACCGGGGCCTTCGTGATTGTTTGTGGAATCGCTAACTTGTTTGATAATATACGGAAATTGAAAGGTGAAAACAACTGCAGGAAAAATTAAATACGGATAAGTTTTTGTAACAATGGAGTTATAATTCAAATTATTTCTTCATTAGTGATGCTTATTTGAGTGTGTCCGAGTGTAACAACCATTACTTTGGAATTCCTGGTTTATGAGGACTCATATATATGCAAATTACCGCTAAAATTAGTACAATATACACTAGGCCCAACAGAACTTTGCATTTTGTTCAATATTACACCTATATCTGCAGGCATTTCGCGTATGTACCTTGTCAGACATTTTAAAAATGGCACGTTCTTCCAATTCTTTCGTATTATTTTGATTTCGTTCTTGCGCAGCACAGTGTTCCCAGCCACACATTAAAGGTCGGACATTCCAACTGGCAACACTGCGGAAAGGAGACATTTCTCGGCAAAGTGCAAGATAATGTTCGTCTTGTTTTGATGTGAGAAACACGTATGCAAAGTTTGTCTGTTACCTTATAGAACACCCTGTATATTGACAACAAATTTTGTTTCTATACTTTATGTGCTACTAAAGCAAACAGCCTCGAGTGAAATGAGTACGTGTTTGTCCATAGCCCTGTCCCCGGAAAATACTGAAAGATACAGAGAAAGCTTAGCAGTTACACTGACAAGGAATCGAATCCTGGTCTCCTGCTTGATGGGTGGGTGTTTATAACTGACAAGGAAGGGTCATGGTGGTTCTTGCGCAAATCCATTGCAGACATAGCGCATCTGATAGACTACAACAATGAGTCTGGCGGCCATTTTGGATCCAAGATGGCGACTTTTT
>JAGDQP010029796.1:0-12963 GCA_022664845.1 Lepisma saccharinum | reverse complement strand
GCCATTTTGAATTCAAGATGGCGACTTTTTCAACATTTTGTAATATTTTTGTAACTAAATTGTTATGTTGTTCCTCCATACCAAATTTCATTTCAATATCTTCAGCGGTTTAGGCTGTGTATTCTATACAAGAATGGGTTTGGCGGCCATTTTGGATCCAAGATGGCGACTTTTTCAAAATGTCGGATTTTTTCCGTTACCTACTCATGGTCGTACACCTCCATACCAAATTTGGTGTTTCTAGCTTCAGTAGTTTGGTCTGTGAATATTGGTGATCTTGAGTAAGTAAGTCAGTGACCATGAGCCTATACCTAGGTATAGTATGTTGACTCGGTTTGCTTCGCTGGGGGCTGCGCCCCTTTTATCTTAACCAAGATCTCTTTGCAGGACTACACCGCCATGGTGTCGATCGGCACCCTCCCACGGGGGGCTGCGCTTCCAAAGGGGAGGTTTGCCCCATTTATTGTAACCTACTTTTGGTCATACAAAATTTTGTTTGTTTAGCCTTAGTGGTTTAGAAAATGGGTTTTCGGGCGGCTATTTTGGATCCAAGTTGACGACTTTTTAAACGTTTTATTATATTGTCTTGACCTACTTGTGATGGTACACGTTCATGTAAAATTTCATTAATCTAGCTCAAACGGTGTGGAAAATAAATTTTTAGGTCCGCAATTTTGGATCCAAGATGGCGTCTCTGGAGAAATTTGGTAACATTTTGCAACCTACTAGTGATAATATACCTTCATACCAAATTTCATCTCGCTAGCTCCAGCGGTTTAGGCTGTGTATTCTATACAACAATGTGTTTGGCGGCCATTTTGAATCCAATATGACAACTTTTTCAACATTTTGTAATATTTTCTTAACCTACTTTTGGTTATACATCTGCATACCAAATTTCATTTCTCTAGCTCAAACGGTGTGGAAAATGTATTCTTAGGGTCTGCCATTTTGGATCCAAGATGGTGACTTTTAGAAAGTGTGAAAATATTTTCGTAGCCTACTAGTGATGTTGTACCTCCATACCAAATTTCAATTCAATAGCCTCAGCCGTTTAGGCTGTGTATTCTATATAACAATGGGTTTGGCGGTCATTTTGAATCTAAGATTGCGACTTTTTCAAAATGTCGGATTTTTCCATTTACCTACTCATGGTCCTACACAATCATACCAAATTTGGTGTTCTAGTTCCAGTACTTTGGCCTGTGAATTTATATGGATGAGTCAGTCAGTCAGTGAGTGAGTGAATCTATGACCATAGGGCTATATAGTACGTGGACTCCCTTTGATTCGCTGGGGACGCTGCCCGCAGACCCTTGTGGGAGCTGTGCCCCCTTTATCTTAACCAAGATCTCCCTGTACGACTACACAGCTATGGTGACGATCTGCACCCTCCCACTGGGGCAGAAGCTGCGCCCCCAAAGGGGAGGTTTGCCCCATTTGTTGTAACCTACTTTTGGTCATACACTTTCATGCAAAATTTCGTTTCTCTAGCTTCAGCGGTTTGGAAATTCGATATTTCCTCGGCCATTTTGGATCCAAGTTGACGACTTTTTAAACGTTTTATTATATTGTCGTGACCTACTTGTGATGGTACACCTTCATGTAAAATTTCATTTATCTAGCTCAAACGGGGTGGGAAATGTATTTTTGGGGCGGCCATTTTGAATCCAAGATGGCGACATTTCCAAAATGTAATATTTTTCTAAACTACTCGACATAGTGCACCTTTATGCCAAATTTCGTATCTCTAGCTCAAACGGTGTGGAAAATGGATTTTTAGGTCCGCCATTTTGGATCCAAGATGGCGTTTCTGGAGAAATTTGGTCATAATTTGCAACCTACTAGTGATAATATACCTTTGTACCAAATTTCATCTCGCTAGCTCCAGCGGTTTAGGCTGTGTATTTTATAGAATAGGTTTGGCGGCCCTTTTGGATCCAAGATGGCTTCTCTGGATACATTGTGTTATTATTTAGTAACCTACTAGTGATGTTGTACCTTCACACCAACTTTCATTTCTGTAGCCTAGCCATTTAGGCTGTGTATTCTATATAACAATGGGATTGGCGGCCATTTTGAATCCAAGATGTCGACTATTTCAAAATATCGGATTTTTCACTTTACTTACTCATGGTCCTACACCATCATACCAAATTTGGTGTTTCTAACTCCAGTAGTTTGGCCTGTGAATTTATGTGGATGAGTCAGTCAGTGACCATGGGGCTATATAGTATATGGACCAGCTTCGCTTCGCTGGGGGCGCTGCCCCAAGACCCCCGTGGGGGGATTCGCCCCAAAGTTCAGTGATGTTGGGGGCCTGCGCCCCCTTTATCTTAGCCAGAATCTCTCTGCAGGACTACACCGCCATGGTGTCCATCTGCACCCTACCACGGGGAGGTGTGCCTTATTTGTTGTAACCTACTCTTGGTCATACACCTTCATACAAAATTTCGTTTCTCTAGCTTCAATGGTTTGCAAAATGGGTTTTTGGGCGGCCATTTTGGATCCAAGTTGACGACTTTTTGAATTTATTATTTTTCTAAACTACTAGTGATCATCTAACTTCATACTAAATTTCGCTTCTCTATCTCAAGCGGCGTGGAAAATTGTTTTTTGGGCGGCCATTTTGAATCCATGATTGCGAGTTTTCCAAAATGTTGGAATATTTTCCTAAACTACTCATCATAATGCACTTTTAATGCCAAATTTCGTATCTGTAGCTAAAACGGTGTGGAAAATGAATTTTTAGGTCCGCCATTTTGGATCCAAGATGGCATCTTTGGATACATTGTGTAATATTTTAGTAACTTACTGATGATGATGTACCTTCATACCAAATTTTATGTTTCTAGCTGCAGCCGTTTAGGCTGTGTATTCAATACAACAATGGGTTTGACTGCCATTTAGGATCCAAGATGGCAACTTTTTCAACCTTTTTTAATATTTTTGTAAACTACTCTTGGTTATACACCTTCATACCAAATTTCGTATCTCAAGTTCAAACGGTGCGGAAAATGCATTTTTAAGGTCCGCCATTTTGTATCCAAGATGGCGTCTTTGAATACATCTCGTAATATTTTCGTAGCCTACTAGTGATGTTGTACCTTCATACGAAATTTCATTTCTATAGCCCCAGCCGTTTAGGCTGTGTATTCTATACAACAATGGGTTTGGCGGTCATTTTGGATCCAAGATGGCGACTTTTTCCTTTACCTACTCATGTTCCTACACTTTCATACCAAATTTGGTGTTTCTAGCTAAGTAGTTTGGCGTGTGAATTTATATGGATGAGTCAGTGAATCAGTGACCATGGGGTTATATATGAACTCGCTTTGCTTCGCTGTGGGCGAGACCCCCGTGGGAGGCTGCGCCCCCTTTATCTTAACCAAAATCTCCCTCACCAAAGGCCTGGGATATCTTCCGCCCCGCTGCAGCTGCATTTCACCCCAGTTTGAACTCGTACAGCATACACGCCCTTATGACGCTCTGTGGAGGTCCCATATTCACTCTGTCCTTCTGCACGTTCACGGTGTAACTGAACTGCCACAACCAGGCAGTATGTTGGATATACCCACACCAACCACTGACCTTCGCCTGATCTCCATTTGCATTCAACTCACGGCGTGAGGGCCAATTGAACACAGACCTCCACAAAAAGCGACAAAACTTTCTTGGTTCCCTTTAATATCCATAACATGAGGATTATAATACACAAGAGGAATAACTCACAAGGGACTATTGCGATTTTGTGAATTTGACTTGTGAAAATGCTTAGCACTATTCGATAGTGCATCCAAACCAAACCCGAAAACAGATTTTTAGCTGCGGAATCTAAATAGGGATGGAGATAAATGACGTTAAGTTTAAAAAACGCCTTCGCTCGGGCACGACAAAAGTGTACCGAAGACCATTGGGCCACGAACGAAGATGTGTTGGCTCTTTCTCTTTTTTGCAATCAGACCGGAATGGGGCAGAAAAGAAGCTGTGGGAAGGGAGTCGGTCAGAGTCTAGTTTGAAGCCATCATAGTAGGGGCTCAGGAGTCAGCAAGAAAATTAATTCGATGGCTGAAAAAGCATAGCATACCATTACACCATTTGATAGAAGAGCTAAGGAATCGATTTCACAAAATCGTAATGGTTTTTCGTGAGAAAGAAAACAAACAATTGTCGGCACTTTTTTTTTTTAACGTGGCAACTTTCTACTTTTGCTTTTAATATTCGCAAAATATCTGTGGTTTCTTTGGGTGATTTTCCGAATGGTGCTATGCATTTCCGTGTACAAAGTTTGGGTTTTGTACAAATAATTGTGTTTTCCTCCTCACAAGAGACCATTACGATTTTGTGAAAAATCGATTCCTTAGCAGTTCTATCGAATCGTGTAATCGTATTCTATGCATTTTCAGCAATCAAATTAATTTTCTTGCTGAATGCTGAGCCTCTGTTATGGTGCCTTCACACTAGACTGTGACCAACTCCTTTCCCCACCTTCTCTCCTACCCTAATTCTGCTGTAAACAAAAATTAGGGGTCAATTTCTAATACGAGAGCCTAAATATGGAAAAAGTTAACAGGAAAATGATGGTAGCGACCAGAGCTCAATAGTAGAGTACTTATGTGGCAAGCTGGAGGCCTATTTCGGTACGTGGTCGGTAAAGTGCCTAATCTATCTGCGTATTTTTCAGCTTATTTCTGTTAATCAAAACTATTACAAGCTAGGTTGTACTTAAACCTAAAGATGCTGCATTAGACATAAAAAGTATAAAGTCTACTGTACTGTACCTGCTTAGTGTTTAAAAGTTGGTAATGACAACCTCGAAGTCTGAGGCGTCATGGGAGAATCGTAGCAGAGGCTGAACCTTGCAGTGATATTTTCAACTACTTTCGACTCCTCCAAACTGGTCTCGGCTCAATAATAATCCAGCTTCTAGTATGTAACTTTTCTTGTCCTCAAGAGCTGAAGTTCGCACCTTCATTGGACTACTTCTAAAAGTCCACTGAAAATTCTAAAACAAGAGCTGAACTGGTGTTAACTTATGACCTCTCTATAAAACTGACTTATCCTAAGAGCTCATAACGTCATCATTCAGAAGTGCGTACAGGATGCCTAAAAAGTTACAAGCTTGGCTTCGAATAATAATTGGATTTGGACGAACTAGATTTTCGGAGTGCATAAAACCAAGTTTGGAACTTGGAACTTTTCGTTAGAAACCGTAAGTGATGAAAGGACAAGTAAAAGAGATTTCCATACACGTTATTTAACGATAACATTATAAATAAGCACTAGGTTCGAGTTCCGCTCCCGCCAGAAATCATGACAGAAAAACCAGAGTAAATCACAATATGTCGCGTAAAACAATTGGAAATTAGCAGTAATTGGTTGCATCCCGTGGCACACGAAGACGAGAAATGGCACCGTATGCATACGAGTGGTGTTTTCATTGCATTCACCCCTAAGCGTTACACAGAGGCTGTGTTCGCGTGTGCAACAGTCTTCCAGAAAACAGAGGGTTGGATTCTAGACATCATGAATCAAAAATTAGGTGAAAGACTATCCCACGACTGGAGGTACGTTGATCTCACAAGATGGACAGCTTTCAAAGGGCATAATCAGCTTCTCCAGCGGTAGTCATGGAAGACCTAGGTCTACAAGGATTGTGGATGACTGTTATCTACAATTGTTTACTCGAAGGAACAGGACTGTTCTCAAGGCGATAGACTGTGGCTACAGGTAGGGTGGTGTCCACTTCCAATTTGTGTGGAGGTCTTTACGAAGGTGGTTTGTATGCTAGGCGACCAGTTTGCGCACTTCTTATCCCCTATCACAAGAAGGAATGTTTAAACTGAGGAGCGCGACTTCACGTCACATGCACTGAAAACTGTTCAGTGCTGTTAATGGATGAGTTCCGATTTTTTTTGCATAGGGTTTCCAGGCGTGCACCAATGTGGAGGCAGTCCCTCTAACTTTCGGGAATGGAATACGTATAGTGGAGGAAGAGTGATGGTTTGGGTTGGAGTCTCATCAGTCGGACGAAGAAGCCAATGTCATTTCAAGAACGATGAATGTTTGAAGATATAGGAATGATGCCTCGGATCCCTTATGTTTATCCTTATCAGGTGCAATACGGGAAACATTCATCCTTCAGGAAGACAATACCCGTCCGCATAAAGCTAGCCGGGTATAGTAATCTTGAATCCATTGTTTGTGTGGATTGATCAGTTATATTCCGGCATCTCCCAATCAAGTATCCGTGGGATGTTATAGCAAAACGTGTTGAAGTCTTCAAACCCCACCCTCCACACGATTTAAAGGGCATGCAGCAGTTTTGAAAGAACAATAGGAGTTACAATCATTGAAACTTAATTAAAACTTCACACTTCAAGCTTTAAAGCATTTTTAAATCTACTGGCTGCCACGTCTTAAACACTGTTATAGCCACGGGAGAAGGAATGGGGAAGGTAATGGCCAGGGCATCTACTGAAGGTAACATCCCAGTATTTACATAGAATGACAGGAAAACCTGTCGGATGCCGGCGTGAGCAGGATTCGAACTCGCAACGCTTTCCTAGTGCTTATCCGAAGTCAACGACAGTAACCACTCGATCTCGGGGATTGGGTTCATTACTATTCTGCTGAAGATTTTAACACAATGCATTACACATTATTTTACCTTCATTATCCATAAAAAAAACATATACATGTAATAATTTGCACAATTTCAAAGATGCAATTGATTGCGTATATTTCGTACTCACGTGAATACATTCTAAATTCTGTGAAGACTGTGTTCACGTGTAAAGTTCCTTTTGTATTTAGTTACGTAAGAGTATAATCTCAGGAACATTTCGAATTAAACTAGTGCTCCGAATTCGTAAATTCGGTCAACGAGTTTGCCTGTAATTTCAAGAAATATATACAGCACATATCAAGAGAAAGAATTGCATAATCTTCACCATCATGCTAACTGCCACTCTACAATTACATCTTTCCCTTGATCGATACCATGTTTACGTATATCAGCATGTTATTATTTGTACTACTTTACATAAACTACTTTAGGCATTGTTGATCACTCCCGTCAACTTGGAAACTATCAATTGATTTATATGAGCCAAGGCTTAATCCTCTTTCATCTTCCTGTAGGTTTAATGTCAGTTTTTCAACTTAGTCTCTTAACACACCTGATGAAGTGTCGTTTGGGACGAGCGAAATGTCGGGCGTAAGGATTTTATCAATATGTCTATGTCGTTTTTTTTTAATAAAATTATTTGGGTCGTTCGAAGCTATGGGGACAAACCTCAAGAGATGATTCCACGCATAAAAAAAGATTCCTTGGAAGAATTATAAAAGATTGCGTAATTTCGGTGCTAAACTGGTCATAAGGAATCAACAGAGCTATATCTTTCCTTTTACCCGCCTACAAATAGGAAGGGAGAGCCGTTGTTGGGATATCTAATCATACGTTATGCACGTTGTTACTGCACCTTATTTCCTCAGTGGACTGGGTTGTAGTACGTCACACGAAAAGCTCTGTCTTCCCTGCCTGAACACCATCAAATACACAGAATGGACAGCGAGAGTGAGTGAAACAAACACGGAAAACCATTGACGAAATGAACAAAAGGCGTGCTCAGTGCTGACACACAGAAGGGAGAGAGAATGGGGAGTAAATACGGCAACGTCGTAACCGCCCCTCCGTACTCCCCGTTAGTCAAGCCTAATTTCTTTTCCCTCACGTCACCAACCCGAATACATTCTTTGTCTATTAGGACAACAAAGGCACCCACAATTAACGCCGCACCGTCACTAATGACGTAATAACTCGACAATAATGACGTAAGACGTGTTGGATTAGAAAATCATAAAGCTGTAACTACTGATTATATTTGCGCAAAGTTCATAATTGACGAATTTCAACTTAGAGTGGGTTTCTAGGCGTGTCTATTGTGCAATGTCAATTACCTGAGAACGGATTTTTTACATTGGGAACCCTCTTGATGTTGCAATTCCTCAATCAAGAACTTTGCTCAAACACAATCTATGAGTACAACTTCGAATGTGATTTGTCAAGCCTACACGTCATTATTTGTTGAGATATTACGTCATTTGTGCACCACTTCAACCCCCGTAGCTCGGAAACTACGCACATTCCGAAAATGGACTTTTTTCTTATTATGGTATAAGTAACCATCTTCTGAAATGCGTTCCCACAACTTGGAACCATTGTGTATATGGACAATGCATCTTTATATCTTTTACTTATGAAAAAAAAAAAAAGAATATATATTCATACACTTAATAAAGATTGCATATTTGTTAACTACAAGCCATCAAAAAACCATGAAGAAGAATCTACTACGCTTACCTTCAACATGGTACACCATCCTCGCTGCCATCATATCGTCTAACAGAATGGCGATTAAAAACACGACAAATTTCGCCAATACATGCATTGCCTTCCTCAGGTGAAAAGAAGTAGGTTAAAAAGTTGAGGGAATAAAAGAAGCCGTCCGCAGATATGGCCTTTATCAGTTTTCTTTGTAGGTGAAAACAAAAATGCAAAGATTCTTAATCGCCATTCTGTTAGACGATACGATGGCAGCGAGGATGGTGTACCATGTTGAAGGTAAACGTATTATTTGATCCTTGTCACGTAAACTTACACAAGAATTGAGTAATTTGATAGAATTTAAAAATTCCCCTTCTGAGAAGAATAAAACGAATAAAGCAATCTCGATATAGGATGCAGGGAGGAGTCAGCCAGGCCTTAAGCTGAAGGTACAATCGCGGCATTTTTCTTGTGTGACGGAATAAAATCTTAGAACAACTCACATTTCTCGGCTAACTCTGATTAATCTTCTCTTACCAGTAGTGACATATTTAACGATGACGGGGGTGATCAATGACCTTAATTACATTTCTTTTTCCTTAAAACACAAGATAAAAATGTATTTTCTCCTCCAGAAAATTAAACCTAGTAAGCTCATTGTTGGTATATCAAAAATCAACAAAGCACGTCATACGAGAATAAATTTTCACAGGTTTTTATAATAGTTTTACTTGCATTATTTTTTTTCTTTTGGTAAATAAACTTTGTGGTTTGTGACGTCCTAACGGTTTTTTGATCCTGCTTCAAATATGCGTTAATCTTTACTGGCATTTGTCCTACGAGTAAACTCGTATTCAATACTCAATGTCTTATAATGTAATTCTTGCTTAGCTCCTTCTAAAATATTTGAACATGTTCTCTTCTTTAAAGAAATGCAACGGTACTACGTTGCAAGTTTATTTGTACACTCACATTCATACAAAAAAATGAATGGGATTTTTTTCTAGACTTGAATTTCACACAATCAGATAATTTTAAGCCAACGACTCGGGTCTCGAGTTCGAGCCCCGGCAGGGCCATGGGTGTCTTTTAACTAGAACCTGACAGATAATCGTGACGGGCCGAAGTCAACAGTTACTAGACTGGCCCATATAAAATAACGTTTACCAAAGTTTTACCAGTTGCAAGCGTAACATATAAAACGTTCATATTTAAATATGTATATAATACAAGTTCTGTACTGACATATTGTGCAAATTGTTGGACTTAGAAAGTGTACCCATCGGTCATATTCTATGAATCTGGGTGTACATATATTTCTTAATACCATTACTACATATCCATTATGTAAATGCCTCGTGTCATTTTCTAGAATTTTCAAGTAAAATAGAGCCTTTCTGGATAAGTTAAAAAATATTATTAGTAAATTTCATGAATAAATGAACTACTCAAGGTTGAGACTAAATAAACGCGGCAGAGGTAATTCGCATGCTTTTTTTGTTTGTTTAAATTACATGTGAAAACTTTTTAAACACAAGAAATCAAAGGGTTTAAATAATCACTTCTGACCTAGCTTGTAAATTAAAACAAATTTATTTAAAATTTGTTTATTTCTGTGAAAAAAATCCCACAAAAAGACCTTCCCTTTTTACAATCAAAAATCCTTTTCACACAATTAAAAATACCTTTTTTTATAATAAATATCTAATATGTGGATTTAAGTTGAAAATACACATAAAATTGGTCGGAACGACGGAGAATCGAACTTCAGTCTACCGATTCCCGCTTGGTTGTTCTAGCAATCAAACTACAAGCCCAACCGGCAATACGTGGACTGTGTTCCATTTTCAGGAGCACGAGTTTTTCGCATTCTAAATTTCAACATTTCGCAATTCAGTTTTCAGATTTAACGTTTTATAGCATTTTCAAAGTAAATTTTACCGTTTTCGAATTCTATTTATGGCCTTTAGGCATCTAAGGCTCAGGCAGGGATAGGATTCGGGAAAGTGTCGGCCAGATGCTATGTTGAATGTGCCATCCCGGCATTTGCCTACTGTGACTGACAAAAAACCTCCGTCAAGATGGTCGGCCGCTGGGATCGAACCCACGACCACCCGAATGTTACGTCAACGCTCTACCACTGAGCTACGGCGGCTCGGTTTTTACCGTTTTATGGCACTTTCTATAAAAAGAATATTAAAAAATATATTATTAGCAAAGTTAAAAAGATAAGAAATTACCTAGACATGTTAAAAAAAAGAATTTCACCCAATAGACATTCTCATTATTTAGAACTACAAATAAAAATATCTTCTTTTATTAAAAAAAATATTTGCTACACTACATACATACATGTTACTGAAAAACTGCCAGGGGACGAAACTAAGTACAGCAGGTTACGTGTTCCCATTAGTGCTACTGAACAATCATAAGAACGACAATTAATAATTAATCTTCCAGTACTGGTATTGGCGCGGGTGATTCACCATACTTAGTCACGGTTTGACGTCAATCTGATCTCGTGATCGATTTATTTAAGGAAATTGAAATGGGTTGTGTGTGTGGAGGCAATACATTTCGAGGAAACGAGACAATCGACTTTAACTGACCTCCGACAATATCATATAAAAGGAAATGCACCGTACGAGCAATATATTATATTAGAAAGATAAAATGGAAACTCATGTTAAAAAACAAACACAAAAAACCGCTTTATTTCGCTCAATATCACTTAATTAAAGCCACTCAAATTACCCACGAAACATCTGAAGACGCCAAGAAACTTAAAAATGCGCAAATTTAAAACCTATCGCTTTATCGCTCAATACGAAACACTCGTGCTCCAATTTTCCGTCCACCTGTCAAACAAATAAGGTGCATCTTCAAATAAAAAATAAAATTTGTTACATTCAATACTTATATGGAATGTAAAGATCAAATTTCTGTATAGTCACCACTTAAAATCAAACTGATTTGCATCCATCCTCAATAATTGCCACTTTTGATACGGCTGAAACAAACAAAATATCTTACACAATAATTACAGAAATTGTAAGGCAGCATTTTACAGTAATTTCTATTTGAATTCAGTTGAAAATACAAGGTCTGTCTGAAAAGTATCCGACCATAGGTCAGGATACTAAAACTACATTTCCTAATCACATTCGAATTACGACTCTTCAGCTTCCACAAACGTAACTTCAACGATCCCGCCATTGCTAGAAACATGCCTGGAAGTCGTCTTTTGGAACTTCTGTCATTGTTGCGGTCACGTTGTGCATGATGTCTTCTCGGATGCCGAAGCTGTAACTTTGAGTGTCGACTTGACTTTAGGAAAAAAAAAAGAAGTCATAAGGAGCCACCACAATGGAGCTTGGTGAATGACAGGAATGCTGTTCTTTCCCTGGAAAGACTGGATCAAGTGCAAAGAGTGAACCCGGGGCCTTATCCTGATGCAGGTGTCGGTTTTGTGAAGCTCACAGGTCTGGTCTCTTCCGACAAACTGAACCATATAAGCGACGGAGAACGTACAGATAGAACTCCTTCGTAACTGTTTGTCCTTCTAGTACGTGCTCATGATGCACAATGCCACGGTAGTCAAAGAAAACATTCGGCATCATTTTGATTTTGTTTTGCACGTGCGGCCATCACTGTTTAATGTGTATACTACCCATGGGATCGTCACGAAAAGCTTCTTGAATCCTGTGTATCGTTTCTGCTTGGCTGTCGCCAAGTTTCTGGCAAATGTACAGATGCAATATGATTGTTACACACGCTCTATCATTATGGTCAAATAGAACTGCGACGACGAACAACAACACAACACACTGGCTGCTTAACGGATGTTCAAGGAAGTGAGAATTACGCCACCCAACAGATATCATGCACTGTGTGCAGTGGTGTTATCCAACGTTCGCTACTTTTCTACAAAAAATAAGGTCGGATACTTTCCAGACAGGTCTTCTATATTCCAGAATAATGAGGAACAATGACTGTTTTCAAGAAAATCATCAACAATGAATGTCTTCCCAAACAACTATTTAAGAAAAACGAAAACAATAAATATTTTTATATGTCGAAACTGAAACTGTTCCATGACGATACCGAAAGAACTTGTAGAATGCTTTATTTTAACTTCTTTATCTTCCGTTTCCTTTCTATATAATGTAACGTGGAATGTGTAAATAGCTCTGTTCAGTTTTTTTTTTTTTTTTTCGTAAACACTCTTAAGATTTATATATTCTTGTACTCTTCACGTGAGTAGGAAGACATTTGTAGAGGCGATTCTTCAACAGTCTTTAAAGCACATTTTTATTGGTTTGTAATTAAGAAGTTCATTGATACTTTCACAAAACCAATAAAAATGTGCTTTAAAGACTGTTCCGTTATTATAAAATTAAAACATCAATTAAAACATAATTGTAAAAATAAAATTTGAAATAAATTTTCAAGCCTATCCAATCAAAACTCCCGAATCAAACAGTTAACAAGAACTTTTTCCGAACACAATACTGCTCCATTCATGATCCACTATGAATATACGGAACATTGATTTCTATCCCATCGACTTCTACAGAGAGACCGCAAATATCTATCTTCACTTCATGAAATGTCAACTTTGATGAAGCCTGTTG
>JAGDQP010029794.1:6590-23103 GCA_022664845.1 Lepisma saccharinum | reverse complement strand
TCAATTACTCTCATATATGTTAACATTAACAATTTTGCTTCTGTGTGTTCAACAAAGTAGTTATTCTTTCAAAGGGGCAATAAATAAACACTTCATAATATGAGTGAATGTTCTCAGTTGCAGCATTCGTACAAAACCACACTTGCTTGGTATAAGTGTTCTGTTGTTTCGTTGTATTTTTCACTTATCGTTAGCAGTTAACAGCTGAGCAGACGTTCGGGTATCCTCGGAACAGGGAAACTTCTGCTAACCTCGAGAATTCCGAGAATACTCGAACGTCTGCTCAATTGTTACCTGCTAACGACAAGTGTAGATCTGCGTTGCATCAACTACATTTTTTAATATTTGTACAATATACAAATATAATTTATTTTTTCTACGAAAAGGAAACACCTCTTTTTGTTGATGCGAAGGATTTTTTTTTTAAACGTGGCTAAAATAAACTTGGTTGAATAATTCATTTAAAAAATATATAATTTATGTTACCTAAATCGAAGTAAATGTTTTAACTTCAGGCCCTAAAAATGAACTCCAAAGTTTATGTGATATTTCTTTTTCGTGGAAATTCCCCGGATCCCTTATGTACACCCCCAGAGCCCTGATACGGAACCTGTCCCATTTTCTTGATCAGAAATGTGGCAACCCTGGTGGAAACAGAAGACGGACCCCACAAACACCATCGAGCAGAGAGAGAAGGAATATTTGTTTTCTCTGTAAGAAACTTCTTGATACGCCATTCCAATTATTTATATATATATATATATAAACTGCTTCATTGCAACTTACATAATTATCTTAAGGTTGATGTAAAGCAAAGATCTCCAACAAAAGATGGAAGCACTATCTCCGTATATGTCTAATGTATTTTTATCCTCTTGCACGAAATTTCAATGCTACTCCTACAAACTCAAGCCTAGGGAGTTTAAACTTTCAGTGAAAAGAGTTCATAACCAGTTCAAGAGTTCGATCAATGCCGATTTTTATTTTATTTTTTGTTCATTGCTGAAATCGCTTCATTGTTACTATGGATATCCAAACCTATAAAAATGAAGCTCTTTCAACAACGAACAAAAAAAGAAAAGAAAAATCGGCATTGATCGAACTCTTGAACTGGTTATGAACTTTCTTCCCTGAAAGTTTGAACTCTCTCGGCTTGAATTTGTAGAAGCAGCATTGAAATTTCGCGCAACGAGAAAAATACATTAGACATATACGGAGATAGTGCTTCCATCTTTTGTTGGAGATCTTTGCTTTACATTAACCTTAACGACGTAACCTGAGCTGAAACAGATCACCGGGTCAAGTTTTGGATCGGGTCGGCCTTGGCTTCGGACCCGGTCTGACTGTGACCTGATTTAGACCCGGTAACCCAGGTGAGTTTTTAATTATTTCCTTGTGTTTGAACAATTTTTAGGGGTGACCAGGGCTGGAGATGTTATCCCCAGGAAGAAAAAAAAAACGATGCCGAAAATCGCAGTTAATTAATTGTATTTCCCAGACCGGGTCCCGGTCACCAAAAGTGACTTGATTTTAGCTCTGGACGTAACATGAATATCACATCTCTTTATGCGTTATGGGGGAGTAGCCACAACGATGCATTATATCCGCACACACTAATTTGACGGCCCGCAGTTTTCCGAAAAACGGTCCAGTACACAAACTCCGGAATGGCTGAGATGTTAACGCGCGCTCTTTCTAAGCGCGTGGTCACTGGCTGAATTCCCACCAGAGTCCATTAAACGGAGTGGTTCGGAACCAACTTTACCAATAACTGTAGATGCCGTCCTTAGAAGCTCACTAGATCTTTAATGGCTGGTAAATTAATTCATTCCCGATCCCGTCCACGCCGTTTTATGTCCTCTTTTTTCAGTCTTACTCAACGAAACATACGTTAGCTGTTCACGGATTCCATGAATAGAGAGAAATACAAAATTCGCACAATCCACCCGGCAGTCGAGAGACGAAAAGTAAAGCTTTTAAAAGTATTTCTGAGAAAAAGTAATGAACGCACACTTCTTCAGAGGCAAAGAGGTGAACTGCAAATGTATTTTCCCAGGAAAGTTTGTATTTAAACAACACAGATATTTGTTCCCTTGATTACTTTCGAAATAAAAATCTCTACTTGTCCAAAAATTTATGAAATATATTAATTTCATGTGAAGTTCAAACTGGTATTATAACACAGAATAAATACAATTTCAAACAGTGTATTCAGAAAGTAAAGCCCCCTTAACCCCCCCCCCCCCCCCCCCTCCCACACAAACACATACAGGCACATACTATACCGAAGGTTGTTGACAGCAAATCCCCTGTAAAACCTACTGAAAAACAGCATAGGTCAGTTTGTGGCAAATTCCACCGCGTCTACCTGTCCAAAATAAATAGAAGCAGGACTCCCCCTTCCAAAAGAAGCAGGACCAACCAGAAATCAAAGCACTTGACACCGAAGCAGGTGCAGAGAGAATAACCGAAATGTTTGTCTTGCTTCAAAACAAGACGAACAATTTTTATTTAAAGCTCCTTCTCAGAACCAAGAAGCAGTAAAAAAAGAAGAAAAAAAAAGCAGCTCCCGTCGGTATTTGTATTGTACGATCAACTATATACAAGATGTAACAATAACCTACCTCTCGCCGCATTACACAAAGCAGCTCAGGTACTACGTAGAGATCTAGAGAATAGGGTATATGGCTGCCGTTAACGACATAACATCCCTCCTCGCCTAAAGTAACACTACCTTGTATTTTCTGTAAAATAAGAACCACCCCGTGTTTTCTATAAAATAAGGATCTAATACAGGAAACCGTAACGAAAACAAAGTTTATGGTTCCCCTCTCTAACCTGAAAGATCGAGGAAAACAGGTATTTAAAAAAAAAACTACCGAAGCGCTGCGCCGTCTAAGAACTCAAGTCAACAATATTAAAACTCCATAATACAACCTACCCCAAACAAGTACGACATTCAAGATCCCATTTACCAAGTTACTTGAACAAAGAAAGGGACATTGAATTTAACAAAACAGAACTTCTTTTTTTTTTCGTCAATAAACCGTACATATTTTTGAAACAGTGAAGAAGTGGGTATTTATTTATTGAGACTTGGCTGAACGAGCTGGTGAGTTTATAAGGACGGGGACCTACGCTTTTTGGTAAAGGTGGCTGCGACTAACTCCATTTAATTTAGCAACATGAAACTTGAACTCGCGACCACGCACATGGAATGAACGCAGGATCGTATGAAAAAGAATGGAAATGGAAAAAATGACAGGATGAAGATGCAAGGTGAAAAATATGACAGCGATAAATATGGCAGAGAAAAACTGCAGACAAGAGGAAAGAATATTGCCACTTCTTATGAGCAAGACCACACAAGAGAGGAAAATATTTATGCGGCGAAAATTGACTCTTTCTTTTTTCAAATGCTCACTGTAAACACCTAGAAACCTTCCAAAATGGCAGACGTTGCGAAGTCCTTGTTCTCGATAATACGAAATTCAATTTTTCAGCTAGAATTAATGGAAATGACGCAATAAGGAAACTGTACAATTGTAGAGATTTGTGTTTACATCTCCGGCATTTCGGAATCATTATCAAGATGCGAGGAAAGAAGCGAAGCGACGGAAGAGATAGAAAGGGAAGGGAGTGAGAGAGCGACACCAGGGTCAAAACTGTATACCTACCCACGTGACAACACAGAATCTTGACGTCACATCTACGCATCAGACTACAAAACCCAACGGGAAAACGAGACGTGATATTGCAAGCTCATTTCAACTGCTGCTCTCTGCCGGCAAATACAACAGCTTTCCTTGCCCCTCCCCCCCTATATATCAGAAGAACATGAGATGAGAGGAGGGAATTTCAACGAGACGACGAAAGACGGAATGTTTCGTCTCTGATTTTCCAGCCACAACACAGCATTCCAAGTACACATCACCTTTACCGGTAATTGTGTGACTACCAAACAGAAGTGTTTAGCGATCATTTTATTGACGAGAAATATGAGAACATCATTTAACTTTGCGAACATCATAAGGTGTGAATTCAATTATGAACTATAATGCGCAGTACTTGTTGGTCTTCCCCACCATCTTCTTTTAAACAGCGACTCCTTATACAAACTTCAAGTAAATAAAATGATATTTTCACTGACTGTGTATATCGTCTGCCACTTTTTCAAGAAAGAGCTATTCGTTTATTGGGACATGCAGTTTCAAACATTATCAAAACGTATGTGAGCTGGGGACGAAATTTTCCAATTTTGTTTCAAGGTTTCTCTCTAAACCTTCGTTGTGATTCCTTTTTCAGTCTCCTTTTTTTTTTTAAAAAAAAATAATAATAATAAAAAACAGGAACCAAAAAATACCGTTTCTCCAAAATTTAAAAGTACCTGACCTGACTATAAAGATACATACAGGTTAAATTGAAAAGAAAAACAAAAACTGCATTTCTAAATAACTTATGAACGTCTCTGGCTCTTGGGTTAATCGGTTCAAACCCTGTTTGCGCCATATCGGTTTTGTGGTGGACAAACATCATGTGCGTGGGTTTTCTCGGAGTTCTCCCGTTTCTTCCCACTTTCTTCATTCCAACAATCACTCCATCCGGTCTGGGCCTGAGTTGCCTGCAGGGATGTAACGGCGTATACCCACCTCAACTTTTTAGGCATCACCTTATACCCACCTAAAATATATGAAATACGCAGGTACATAGTAAGCGAAAAGAATTTGTTACAGCAAGCGAGGTGTATACCCATTACATCCCTACCTAAAGGCCTCAAGAATTACATTCAAAATGAATTCATACCTTGTTCATTAAGATTAGCGGTTCCATCACTTATTTTAATTCCTATCAAGTTTCAGCAATTTACGTTCAGCTGCTACATTCATGACAGTACTTTAATCTACTGAAAGAAAAACCACCCCGCCCCATTTCAACTGACCGATGTCTGTACAATAATGGCTGCATTCAAAGACTGAGCGCCTAGTGAGCGTCTGGGATCGGAAATCCTTCATTTGATAGTAAAGGTTTATGCTCAACGAACAGTTGAATATTATAAAGCGCATGGGTGAATTTCGACGAACAACAGAATATCGTATAGTGCAAAGAGTAGTAAACACAGCGTGCCAGGAAGATGTAAAATGTACTTATAAATATGGTCCACGACTGGATCCTGTGGATTAAGAACTAAAATAAACTAGTGTGAAGGAAAGGTGAATCCATAGGACATTTCTGTTACCATATTTTCCCTAAAAGCATTAATTTATTTATTCCACCAGTAAAGATCAGGCGTGGTCCATTACTAGACCCACACATTGCAAATGTACCGAAGGTGGACGATTATGGTTACTAATAACAGTGACTCCAGTCTTTATTCTATGCAGAAATGCATTTATTTGTTCATAAATAGTAACGTGAATTTATATTAATATGAATGTCGGATTACTTGTACATTTTGAGATTAAGAAAATGGTTAACTAAATCACACGGAGTGACAACTTGTGCAACCCCTAACACATACGTGGAATTTTGTACTTTACTCACATTAGACTAGAAAGAGAAGAATCTGGGTGATATTTCAAACCTTGATGGCAAGGTTCTAGAACACTGCCCCCTCCACTTCCAAGTCAAGAAATTGTTCCTTTTTATTTCAAAAGTGACATTATTCTCTTATGATACTTCTGCAACCGGGCCAGCGTTCTAGAACCTTCCCCTTTCATTGGCTGTTTTTGGACTGCTGGTTGTCGCTAGGTATTCATATTAAAGCGTACGGTACATACGGCAGAATAGCTAGCTGTCATAAAGTGCACCATAACCGATGTAGCTTATGTAAATTGCTACCTAAAACTTTAAATTTAATTTGCAGTTTTGAATCCCAATTTGAGCGTGGAAACGTGACTGTCAACCTGGCCAATTTAATTTAGCAAGTTAGAAACAGTTTAAGAATTTAATTTGTACGAAATAAATTTTGAACTCTTTCAATACAACATGAAAATGGCCTTGTTCCTCACGCCAGAGTGATGTTTATAGTAGCGATTCAGCTCTCTCGCTTCGCTGTGCCGTATTTCGGTGCAAGCAAACACACAACCACACAACTATATATATATGCATATATATACATGCATCTCTAGCACACCATAAGTTAGATGAAAATGTATTTAATACAACTAATGTTTTTCTAACATCTTACTATTCTGAAGCAGGAGGTGCAGCTGATGTCTTCCTGATATTTCATAGTACGTATTATTATACTCGTTCGTAACGCTAAAATATTCTGCTTGGGAAGCCATTTTGCCTATACTAGCACTTCCGGCTCAAACAGAGCGTGAGATTCCTTGGCTCGAAAAAATGGCGGCGGCTCAGAGTGAGCCGGAAACAGTCAGTGGCATTCAAAGGACGCGCGTTCAGTGAGTGCTTAGTGAGCGCTAAAAGCTTTGAATGCCCCCAATGCTTGACAGGCTGACTCTCAAATTCTCCTTTCTTTTGTGGACATAACTCAGAGAAATAACGACCAACATGCATTTCTTTATACGCCTCCGTTAGAAATAAATTTTCGGCGTTTGCCAGCACCACCTCCGTATATGTTTAATGTATTTTTTATCGTTGCACGAAATTTCAATACTGCTACAAATGCAAGCCTTCAGAGAAGAAAGAAAGTTGATAACCTGTTTATGTTTTGGGATTATGGCATCAAGATTTCTTCAGAAGTACAAGGTCTCAAAGCTTTAGCTCAGGCCTGGTAGATGATGATGGAAGAATTGGTGCAATGAAGAGAATCGGAGGAGAACCCCCGCAACACACACACAGTTTTTGTCCACCACAAAGTCCACATGGAATGGGCTGGGATCGAACCAGGGACCCCAAACACCAGATATGAGCACTCTACCACTGAGCCGCCATCTAGCTCTACGTAGTTTGTTTATACTAACCTTAAACTGTGATGTTGTGCCACACGGGGCACGAGACAATTAAAAGTGACTCAAATTTCAGGAACCGCCCTAAGTTTATCTGAGAGATTATTTTTCAGCACACCCTCGAACATAATAGGAATTTGTGCTTGCTTATGAATTAACTCAATTTTAACACAAACAGTATGACGGAATCTGCCATTATAGAAGCAATTTACGAGTGATTTATATGCACAATATTACCAACGAAGAAAGCATTCACAGAGGATACTCTGAAGTTCAGCACATACTTTGAAGCAGCTACATACACAAGAGTAGATATTTTTAAACACAGTTTGTTTTGCTACTTATTTTGGTCTGCACAGGACATTTGGAACCTTCTCTTCTCGTTGGCTATGACCTATCCTACAGTCTTTCTTCGACACCTACAGAGAGGTCGCAAATTTTAAGATGGAAACCATCCATCACTTCACAGGCATGTTATGGCTGCTACTTTTGGGTATTTTCCAACTCTTTGATCCGCTCAATAATAAAGTTCGGAATGCCCTTGGAGGTACTTGGAACAGCAACCACCAGTATTTGCCAGAGAACAAAGATTATTATTGCATAGGTATACTTATAAACAACAGAAATTCCAGATCAGCCTTCTCATCAGTTTTCTTCTGAAAGCGATAGGTCCTTCAAGGCAAGTTTTAGCCCTTTCCAATCTTGATCCTTTCTTTTTGATTTCTCTTCCTTAAAACTGATACGAAATTGCACGGTCTTCTGGCATTTCCTCTCTCTTCCCCCTTACTCATAGCTTCAACTGCATCTTTTAGTATCATATCGTTCCATAAAGAATGTCTTAAACAGTTTCTTCTGTTCCTTTTGGCTTAAGTATTAATTCTCTTTCACCTATCTTCTTCTCCTGCCTGTTCTTTTTCTTTCAAGCCCACAGCTCAAAGGTTTCTGATTTTCTTTTATCACCTTTTCGTTGAGTCGGTTTCTGCTTCACATACTTCTTGTTTCTTGTATTTGACTGTACTTTAACACGAGACAATAGTTTCTCCTAATTTACCACAGCATTAGTTCAGCTTCAATTCTACTCAAACTCTTATATGTTTCTTCAATATTTGTTGCATGATGGATATATAGTATGTTGATCTGTTTTCTACTCACAAGAATCCTGATTGCTTTAACTTGATGCGCATAGCATAATCCACCAATAGGGTATATTTAATCGAATTTTTCCTATTTTTTCCTATTTTTTTCTTTATTATTTTTTATTATTATTCGTTACTGAAAGAACTTCACTGTTATAGATTTGGATATTCACAAGAATTTCAACAATGAACAAGCAGAAAAATAAAATTAGCTGGCTGATACAACTCTGAAATGGCTACAAACTTTCTTCTCTGAATGAACAGACCTCAGTTTGTAGGAGCAGCATTGCATGCAGCGGTGTTGCCATCTAGTGTTATATATCGCTGCTTTAACCAACTAACCTTAACCAATCAAGCTACGAATACACAGTAACTCTCTCACATTTCTCGAACATTCAAGAATTTCGATATAAAACTACTGAATGTGCCGGAATTTTTCACGACATAGTTCACACAAAATATAAAAACGAATTATCAATATTTGACCAATTGAAATACATACAAGATGCACTATATTTTACAGTATTGTATAGAGACTGGAGCAGTGGCGGTTCGTGACACAAATAATAGGTGAAGTATTACCAAAATCCATCAACAATTTCTTACTATCCTTGTTCATTAACCTAAGATTTCTTGGCTTACTGGATACTGATAATGCCAATACGCGATCTTAGATGAAGTTGACTGAATTTCTGGCCCAATTAATACTTCTTAATGCGTATTTAGTTAATGTATATCAAAATAATACGTGAGATTGAATTTCAGCAACTTCATCTGATGAGCCGCCACTGGACTGGAAGTTTACTGTATAGTCGAAAACAAAAGAATTGCAGAAATCTCCAGTCCAGAAGGCTCTCTTTGACAATAAGAACATGTGTACCACATGCACTTGGCTGGCAACGTATGTAAGCACTTAATGCGCACACGTCCATAAGTACATTACATGTATACAAACAAACATATACATACATATACGCACAACGTGTATGAAATTTTTTCTTAGTTAACAAAAAACCCTATCGCTCTTGCTATTAAATACACCAGGAAGGGAAGGAGGTAAATCTATATTGATTATTGATTAACCTAAATTGTAGCAGGTTGCGTAGGTGAAACGTTCTTCCTCCCTCCCCCCTCTCTCTCATTCATATTATATATATATATATATTTGAAGCAATTAGCTGGTGTGCATACCAACTACGAAAAAATAGTATCACTGCTATATTAAACTTTTTTAACATGTATATTTATGAATAAAAAACTTCATTTGTGTATTTAAATTTTCTGCCAGTTTCCCCGCTGAAAAACTTTTAAATTAACGTTTCGGAGTTTTATAACCCATCTTAAATTTAGTTCTTATAGTAATTTGACCATGAAACTAATAAACTCTATCCTCGCGGTAACTCTTAGTAATGAAGGAAAGCCTGGGAAGCGATGGCTGAATGGTAGAGCGCTCACTTCTAATGTTTCGAGTCGTAGGTTCGTTCCCTGCTCGTGTTATAGGGCTTTGTGATGGACAAACATTGCGTGTGTGAGTTTTTGCAGAGTTCTCCCGTCTCTTCTCACTTTCTTCATTCCACCAATCATCCATCCGGTCTGAGCCAAAGTTGCCTACAGGCCTTACAAATCAACATTCTTAGTAACGAAATAATAAACTCTTTGTAACGAACGTTCGTCTTTGGATTCTATCCTGGGCACGATCAAGCCAGTTTTCATCTTGAGCATCTACCTCTCGAAGGTCATCCCAACAGCCTGTTTCATTCCGGCTTACCAACCACGATGTAATATAATCTTCCCCCATCCGAGTTCCACGGCCTGCCCATCTTAGCCGTTGCGATTTCATTATTCTTATGATATCGGGTGACTCGGGTCCGTGGAGTTTTTCATTACGCAGTCTCTTCCATTCTCCGGTCATCTCGCCCCGTTTCTTATTTTTCCTTTCCCTATAGAAAAGGAACAGATAAATAATCCTGCTATAATTGAAGTCACTATCCCCTTATTCTTTTGGCATGATTGATAGCAACCAAATCAAACATCATACTCAGAATGGCTGGCGAAATAGTAACCTATGACTTAGACCCATGTATAACTCGGGACGGGCATAAGCCATAGTGCTGTTACCGCCCATACAATTAATTTTATCTTATCGACCCGTGTATTAGCTGTAAGTTTCTAAAATTCACATAGGGTAAATCAGAGTGATATTGCGCACATTTTTTTAAAATGATTATTCTAAGTCCAATGATGTACTTAAAATAAAAATGTCTTATTAATATGGTGACCAGTCATATATATATATTTGTAAAACATTGCATCGCGGCGTCCATCCCGTAAGCTATGGGTGAAACACAGCACCTATAAGGGTGATATGCCGCATATCATAAAACCAGAAAACAACCTGTCGCATTATGGAAGTTATAGGAGGAAATTAAGCTATGCAGGCTTACTTTATATTTTAGTTTTTATTATTTGTCTAATGTCTACTGTGGAGTACCGGCCCTACAATGTTACAATGTAAGGGAGAAGTAAAAGTTAAAATGAACTTAGTCTATGAAAAGCCTCCTGTCTGTCTCCTTGCAACTGTTTCTTTTAACCTCTCTGGGTCCCAATGTCCACAGGGGTTTACCCCTGTTTTTTTTTTCTTGTAGCATACCGATATTTTCAATTAGGCCTAACATAAAAATAAAGGTGAAAATGAATGTATTTTTACTATTTTTATTGTTTAAAAGAATCACACAACTAATTAAACACAGAGAATAACAAACACATAAACAAGTGTGTTTAGTTTTCATAGACACCATAACGTATTTATAACTTCACTAACAATGTTTCATAATTCATCTCAAATCATAGGCCTAAATTCATTCCGTGCGGCCTGTGTCCCTGAGAAAAAAGCGGCATGTGTACCGGATTCTATGGTGGTGTCTCTCCCCGCTCTCTAGGGTGAGACGCCGCACCTCGTGACCCGTTGATCTTGAGAACTAGGATGGCTAAACTAGGCTGACAACATGTAAAGCAGAACTTCCTGTTTCTGCAAACCGCAAAAACTCATAATAATGCAGTACTTTATAGTCAAATACGAATTGAAACAAAATTATGAAAGAAAGGTAGAAGACTTGCCAAAGTTAATGCGCCGTACAATGTGTAAAAAGAAACACACGACCACACCACTTTTCTGTCACGTCTATTGCGCATGCGCTCCTCCGTTTCGCATTCGACCGCACTCTGTCGACAATTCCCAAAACTAGAAACGATGCGCAGTCTATCCCGCATGCGGCGAATCTCCTGGAATTACCCTATATATATATATATATACACACACACACAAAATATATATATATGTCCCAGCCAGGATTCGAATCTTCCGAGACGTTGGTCCGACACCTCAGATCATGCATGTATCGCAGTCGCTTTATGAACTTTCGTTTTTATTATCTTTCAATATGTATGTAAAATCAATACGGGATAAAACGGTCTCATAGATATTGACCATAACCGTAAATGTATTATAAACTGTAAAAAAAATATATAAATACACTTCTTTAACGTCTTTTTCTGCACATCTTTCTTGAAATTCTCTTTGTATTATGCTGAAGTGTAAGTAAGCAATGTGCACAAGAAGTACTGAGAACTTATCACGTCTTTTAAGTTTGGTTTTAAACTCTTCTTGCGCACTGAGTGACCATGACTCCTTTCAATATACACATTACGTTCACAATATGCCGTCGATAAATTCCGATTTTACACTAACGTAACATCACTATCATAAATTAACACAAAAGAAAATTAGATAACACGACACAATAAGAAATAAATACTCACTTTTCTGACAGGTATCCTTATTCCAACAAAGTGGCTGTTTATTGTTAGCAGACTTCGGACAATTTTCCGGACATGTATTGGGACACTCATTAGATGCTTGGTTCTCCTGGAAAACAATTTATCATATGAAGAGTCAAAAAATATTAAAACTTAATTCTGAGCATATGAACAAGAATTAATCATTTTAACGAAAAACACTACAGAAATTTAGAATTGAAATTAATTCATTTATGCCCTTCTCGTGTTTTTGGCTCAGGCGGGAGAAATCTTAGGTACATTGTAGGGAACATTTCAAATACAGTAACAATTGCAGCCTTCCTTTTACATTGGTTTGTTTCTTTGTTTATTCCAACAATCAGGATGAAAGTGATCGCCAGCGGATTTCGGATCGACCCTGCGGAGGCACACAAGTCTGAGTTCTCTTGCTGGCCAAACGGACTATATTCGCCGAAGTTTTTCCTTAGCTTCAGTCAAATCATGCTCGTATGATATCTGCACAAAGGTCCTGGCCTCTCTTTCGTCTACTCGAAGATCGTCAAGGGACGTAATTACTCTGACAAGTGATAGACTTACAAGCAAACATACTGATGGGGCAGGAAAAAAGTTATAATTTTTCCCCCTGTGACGTGATTAGGATGTCAAAATTTTGGGAACCCGAGCGCAATTGGTTTGGGAGATATTGATGGTACAATAGTCAGATTCTTGTCTGTGGAGAGTGATATAAAAATGTTGAAATACCATTATACTTTTAAACTGATGAAAGAAAATACATAGCAGAGGGTACTGGGTGGAAAGCGTTACCTTGTGGAGGGTATATTCTTCATGGCCGCCATCTTGAACTCCGCCATATTGTACGTCGATTGATTTTCTTAAATGGGAATGGGGGGTCATTCTGGGCTAGAATTTCACAGGAAATACGTTTCCAAAGTCAGTTTTGCCGTAAATGTAATATTGTGATAGATACGGGTATGTGACGATAGAATGAGATAATGACGCAATAGCCTGAAAACACTTATTTCGCCTTGAAATAACAAAGGTAATGAAGCCCAAACATACCCGTATCTCTCACAATATTACCTTTACAGTAAAACTGACTTCAGAAACGTATTTCCCGTAAAATTCTAGCCCAGAATGACTCCCTTCCACCCAGTATGCCCGTACCCATTACTAGAGACAGTAGAATTCGTGAAAATTTTAAATACTCAAGAAATCGCATGGAGTAGATAGATATTTGTTAACACTTTGTGAAAATGTAATTTTTAACTTACGGAATATTCGCGAAATTCGGGCATTTTGCTCCCATCCACGAATTCTGAGCACTACTCACGAAATTATATCATTTACATTCATTCAATCACGAAAATTATGCCTAAAGAATCGGACAAATTATAATTCGTCTTCAGAAACCTATCCTCGGATTGCCGTAGCAAAGAGAATGTGAATGCAGTACATTTTATCCTCCATAGATGGCAGCAATTTTACGAACAAGGTTTGGCATCTAGCGGGAAAATACGAACTACATGATCACCTGGGCATTCATTGTGTGCGTTTGACGGTATTCGCGGTGAAAAGCTTTGTGGAAAAACAAGTCGTATAGGTGAGATATCACGCCACCGTAATTCTTGTATCGCGGAAAAAGCAACAAGTTTCAAATGCAGCCTGAGAAAAATTATTTCAAAGCTTTTTCCTCTGTGGTGTTCAACAATCGGACAAATTTGGAACTGTGTTCATCATCTGCCTATGAAAACTGAGCTGAATGATTAAGAAAGGAATTCTTTTGTAGTTGTACATGCGTTTATTAAAATTTTGATACCTGTTTTTTGCAAGTGTGTAATCGTTGACAGAAATGTTCTTTTAAAAGGTTTTTAGTGCAAGGTTTTATGTCTAAAGTTTTAAATACAATTATTTATTTTTAGCTATTCAATAAATATTCTCTTGTACTCACGAAATTCTACTGTTTCTACTATTATGTATTTGCTTTCATCAATCTGAAAGTATAACGGTGTTTCAACACTTTATATCACTCTCCACAGACAAGAATCTGACTATTGTATCATCAACATCTCCCAGACCAATTGCGCTCCGGTTACCAAAATTTGGAAGCGCACATATTTTGACTTCCTAATTATGACCCAGAGGATAAAATCATAACTTTTTTCTTCTTGTTAGGCCTCAGCTGCTGGCCAACACTCTTAAAAACTTTGTGAACTACGCTAGGAATTCCCACCCAGTAAAGCTCCGCTGATTTTTTAATATTTTTTTCTTCATTTAAACCTAGAAAAATCCAAAGACTTTTGGCATGCTGAGGTGGATGTTTGCGGTTCACAGTTCTTTGCGCACATGCACAGAATGAAAAACTGTTTCTTGTCGTAACCGTGCATACAATTCTGATCAACTGTTTGTTGCCGCCATCTTGAACTATTTTTTAGCAGAAATGGGAAATATTGTCAGTGGATGGGGGGCGGGAATCTTATCCATAATTGACAAATACACGTGTAGTAGTGATTAAAATGTAGCATAAGTTGTGGGAGTTTTTACGTCTTGCGCATATCTAGTGTTTTCTTATCACTGGTAGTTTAGTTCAGCCGGTAAGAGGCTAGAACTGAACAGTCTGAGTTCTCTCTCTCCCAGTATCCCTGAGAACTAAATGATGTTTGATTTTTATTAGTCAAGTTACTCAAAATTTCCAGGCCGCTATTGTGAATGATTTAGATCTAATATCAAAACCTAAATTTAACGGTAGAGACGGTTTTCGGGTCTCTGCTAACTAAGTGATTATGGTGACTATGTATTGTCTCTGCTAAGTGATTATGGTTTCTGCCAACTAAGTGATTATGGTGTCTATGTATTGTCTCTGCTAACTGATTATGGTGACTATATATTGTCTCTGTTAACTAAGAGATTATGGTGACTATGTAATTAAGGGGTTAAAAGCTCTCTCTCCAATGAGTCCAATGATTCCGAATCCACCTTGGTCTCATTCTTAGAAAGTTTCCATCAAAAGAAGCAATTCTAAAAGGCCCCCCATTGCTTTACTTTGTCCGAAGACTTTTTCCTCACACACTAGCATCCGGGCAGAATTATTTGTAACTTACTTTTTACTAATTCATTTCAAGACTATTTCCCACCCTTCATGTAGCAAAATCCTTCTCTTTAGTCACTAATTCATAGCTATAAACAAACACACCCAGCTCTGTGACCTGATGGTTACGGTCTTCGGGTCAGCACCGAGAAAACGTAGCAGTTTGAGCCCTACTGACTAAACCAGGATATCCGTCAGTTTCCCCAAATAAATACCGGTATCTACACAACTGCCCGTAAAGTGTATGTTAAATAAATATAAAAAATGTATAAGGTGGCTCTAATTAACAGTGCTGACCTCTGGTCCTCGGTTCAATCCCTGCTCGTGCAATGTGGGTTTTGTGGTGGACAAACACCGTGTGCATGGGTTTTCTCGGGATTTTCCCGTTTCCTTCCACTTTCTTCATTCTATCAATCATCAGCCAAAGTTGCCTACAGCCTTTAAAAATTAAATTCAAAATATAAAAACTTGTAAAAACGTAACAATGGAAAGAGGAAATATCGTTACCATAGAAACAATTACAGATACTTTATAAAAATATAGTCTACTGCTTTAAATGAAAGAAGTAAACTCCAAACTACATTACAAGTTAATATAAAAAATATATGCTGCATTATATGCTAACAGTAAGTGCAGTTTATGAACGAAAATCAATTACACTTCTGGTGAACCTTTTTAATCACCTTTTGCCACTTTAAACAACATTTATAGTTGGCAACACTGACATGTTTAGCGTCAGTTGTTGGTTAAATAGTGCGGTATCTGAAAACAAAACACAGTTCCTGCTTACTTAGGTTCATAACCACGAATACAACGGCTTCAGAATTTTCTACGACGTAAATTACACAAAACTTGGTTGGTCTGGTGTGCGATACCTCTTCGTGTTTCTTCGAAATCCCTCCTCCTCCCACAAGCCCCACAAAACAAATGAAAATACATGGTTTATCTCGATGGAACATAAACGAGAATGATTTAAGACCAGTGTTGTAGGATTTTACGCTGTTTCAGTATTTTCTGATTCTATGATAATAGGAAGGCTGTGGAGTAGAAGCCCACGGGGTTCGCGATTCATTTACTTTTTTTTCCTTTTGCAGTCATAAATTAAAAGGCAATGGAATTTTGTATTAAAGTGGAAATTCGCCAACTAAACAAACCAAGAGATGTATTATGACTCCATGATTTTGTTTGCTCAGTATCAAACGTTCTTTTTCTTAAATCTCTTAATACTAGATAATTTCAAGAAACATGAATTACAAAGAGGTTTCGGGGAGACAATAATAATAAACACGAAACGGGAATTTCTTCTGTTTATCTTGCGTTTGTTTCATATTTGTTTTATTATCTTCGCTCTTATTTCGTTCTTTCACACTTAGCGATTGATTCGTTTTCCTCTTCTTCATGTCGCCACTCCTTCGTTTCTCTCTTATTCATGCTCAGATTTTCTCGTTGTCTTCTTTTCATATTGTGATTATTTCTCGTTTTGCTCTCTTCATGTTGGAATTCTTTCGATTTTTCCTTTCGTCTTTTCCATGTCACATTTCTTTACTTTCGCTCTCATCCATGTT
>JAGDQP010029793.1:1214-23103 GCA_022664845.1 Lepisma saccharinum | reverse complement strand
TTATCTTCCTTAATATTTATAAGAATTTTGTCCCACAATGGAAGGTACACTGAGGAAAGATCTATACGTACCTACGTATTAAGGAAGTTATACAAACTGAATATAGTTACTACGGACAATAGATGCTCTCCCACTTTCTTCATTCCGCCAATAATTTCCTTATCATTCACTGTCCTTCATCACCGTCTCATTTAGCCCTAGTTGCATTACCGTGGGAAGGTAAACCCAATCATTTCATTTGATTCAAACATTGTAGAGGAATGGCGTATTCTATGGTAGAACTTTTGTCCTTGTAATTACAGCATTTATGAGTGACGCATACTTCTTTTCATATAGCGTCTACATATTTTTCTTTCAGTGTAGGTTGCTTCCACCAAAATTGGCCAACGGCGAGGAGTTGCCAAATAGTAGATGAAAACTATTTTATCGCTGTTTTCGAAGTCGCTGTTTTTGTCATTCACTGTTTTCGACGTTCGCTGTTTTGGTAGTTGCTGTTTTGTTTAAAGATTAAATACTATTACTTGTATTGTATTGCTTTATATATATATATATAATATTTGCCCCTCTAAACTTGGGTTGAGCCTCCCCCCCCCCCAAGCTTTTAGGCTGGTTACGGCCCTGGGAATTTTATTATCCTTGAGATTTGCTGACCGATAGTTGTCAGGCACCTACGTGCTTTTCTCCGTGAAACTGAGTTTTAATGGCAAAACTTTTGTTGCGGCTGGATGTATTATTATTATTATTATTTTATATTTCCTAGAAATCGGGGACTAAAATAGTCGGAGACAGAAGTGTTATTTCGGGGACTGTCCTCTAAAATCGGGGACGAATAGTCACCTTACTGTATCCTCTATACTTTAGCCTTAGCAGAACTGAAACTGGATCACTTATGATAACAAGTATGACCCGAACGTAGGTCATCCGGAGTCCCTGTCCTAAACTTGACACGGTCTGGGAACTATAATTAACTGGGAAATTTGGCTTCGTGTGTTTCGTGCTCTGGTGCTCAGGTCTCGGCAGCCCTGAAAGAAACATTGTTAAAACACAAGGAAATATAAACTCTCCTTTGCCCTCCGGGTCCCCGGGTCAGACCAGGTCCGAAGCAGAGACCCGGTGACCCGTTTCAGCTCTGAGCCTTAGAGTGGGAGTGGGTTCATTTGCAAATGTGGTCCACTTTGTCGCTAGCAAATCGAGTAATTTGCGGTACCGTGTATGCGTGATCGGAACTCTTGTTCTACAAACGTTTCCTCTTTTTCAAATTCAGTATAGGGATATTTTTTTACAAAAGGGAATGCGTAGCTATTTCCTCTGTCGTCGATCTCAAAAAAACAGAGCCCTGGACCACTTCAGCTGGGTTTTGCACGTGCTACACAATGACGTCATCAATATGACGTCACAGAATTTCCACCCTATCGATTTAGTTTCCTTCGTAAAAGATGGGGTGAGTTATCATCTGTTTGACGTCATACGCTGTGCTGGTTGCGTCATAGTTGCTTCGCTTTAAGTGGATCTTCGAATTGTGACGGTCGGTCTGACTCTGGCTGACATTTATTGAACTTCCTAGATTTAATTTTCTCTATTCGTGTGCAATTAATTCTGAATAATTATTTTCAATTTACAAGAGTCACTGGCATTCTGCATTATTATTGCATTCTTCTCTTTAGTTCACAATGGTTCGTGGTGTCTTCAAATCTTGCAACGTTAATTTGGCTTATTTCCCGATGTCATACAATGATGAAATTTTGCACAGCGACGTAAGTCGGGTGATAATACAGTATTCCATTATTACTGTTATATATTTCTATATATTTTTATATTTTAAAAGCATATTTTAATATTCTTTTTTAATATGGATTTCATTATCCTAAAGTAAATACTAACCTGCAACGCAGTTAGGTTTTACTGGTTGCAAAACACTTTAGGATTAGGGTAAAAAAATTAGCTTGAGAAAAAGTATCCGAACAGCGAATTAACTAAAAATAATAATAATAACATTTTTTAAAGACATACTTTTCTTAAATAATTCGTAGTAGAAAGTATAAAATAATTTTGTTTATGCATGACTAAAAAGAAAAGCAAGGGGTGCGCTAATTCAAGAATTTATATAGTGACTGTATATGAAAGCACGCTTCATGCTTTGCTTTTTAGTCATGTATAAAGAAAAAAATATATTTTACTTTTTAGTACAAATTGTTTAAGAAAAGTATGTCCGTAAAATTTTTTTTATATTTTTTTTTTAAGTTTAAAGCATATTCAAGAATCTTATTTTAACTTTTTTAATTAATTTCGTTTTTATTTTGTATTGAGATTTTCACCGTACGTTATGCAAAAACCGAGATTTGCATTGAGTGTATTACTTAAGCAAATTAAAATAGACTGACAAGGCTTACAGTATATGCTACACTTCATTACTAACATACACCGCATAACCTAACATTTTCAATGTTCTATTAACAGAAGTTTACTAAACGTCCTCCTTTTCTGAAGATCTGCAAATGTCTTCCATTCTGTATTGATCAGGTTAAAAAAGTTCGTGCTCCTGGGACCCAAAATTTTCGTTTTCGATATACTTTTAATATTAAGCAAATGGTTCATCATCTGGTAATCACTTACTATCTTCATTAAATTTTATTATTTGATAGGGAAATACAATAAAAATGAACTCTGTAAAAACTGAAATTTGAAAGTAAGAAATTCTTCTGTTTGTCAAAGTTTTTTATCGGATTTTAAATGGAAGGTAGTCATAGTTGCCTCCCAATCTTAGCTTAATTGTCCTCCATGTTTTCCAAGTTCCGGATGTTTTCCGGAAACGATTATAGGCCACTCCTACGGAGGTTAAGTAGATCTACAACACATCAAAAGATAGTTGAGGACATGAGGTCACCTCCAACCCCTTTTGCAGAAAATTGCAAAATACTGTATTCTCCCATATAGCCTACTTCAAGGTCAATATCAAGTTCCGAAGAAAATACCTTGCCAATGTCCGGAGGGAAAATAAATTATATATTACTACTCAGGTCGAAGCTTCCTTTTATTTGCTATACCTTTCAATTGGTCGCGTTATAGGGACGCAAACCCTTGTAAAGTGTGCATAGCCCTTTCCACAAAGAAATTTTATAACTAACGAGAATAATTTTTACTGTGACATTGCGTGTCCGCAATTTCCTATTGTTAATGATAATTCTTCGAAGAAATTTATTATTCTTTTTTCACGATCTGTATTTAGTAAACGGTTGCAATATAGTTGTTGCATTTGTTGATAACTTTCTATGTTTAAAAAAAACATTTTACATTCTTCGACCTGAGCCAAAGTTGTCAAAAGGCCTTAAATAAAATTTCGAATAAATTCAATTCTCATTCCTTTAGAATACGACCTTCAATATTCACACACGTACCTTGCGTCCATTAGGTATTCAACTGTTGTTACAGTAGCGCCATCTACCGTTCGAAACCGGACAACGGGACTAAAGGGGTACAGCGGGACGTTGCAAATAGTATACTTGACGGTGGACCGTTGGATTCGGATACAGGGTCAATCAGCAAGAATCGGTGTACGACCAACACCCGAGGGCAAAAACTTGTGTTGGTCTCTACGCAGGTGCCCCCAAAAATAATTTAAGATGATTTTTTTTTAGGTTTTAAATGTCTGGGGCGTTGTCAATTTTATTGTTGGTCCAACGTAGTGTAGGTAAAATGCCATGTTGGTTCAACGCCGTGTTGGTATCACACATGTAACCCACGGCATTAGCAAGGACTTAGTCGTAATAGCTTGGAGTCCTAAGGCACTGAAACAAAGCGAAATTTAAAGTTCCACGTTTGTATCCAATTTGAAGGTATTGTTGAAGGCGGTGGAGGAAAAATGTTTGACAGAAATGAAAAATAAAATATTCTCGCTAACACAGAAAAGACCCACATAGCAATTTCGACCCGACTCGAACCTAAATCAAACTTACTTTCACAAGTGTGTCAATTTAATAAAAGCTTAGAAATTCAAGCCAGAAAGGTTTTAACAAGGTTCAATCATACAGTTTAGTTTTCAATAATCTAGATTGAAATAGCCTTAAGAGCATGGGCGGATTTATGGGGGTATGGGGGGTATTACACCTCCAATCATTTCAGAACGACTTTTAAATATTTCATTCTAAAAGATGGGTTTTTAACTGATTGCTCCCCCAGAGTATCTCTTTTCCCGCCACCCCCAGGGTGACTCTCGTAAATCTGTCCATGCTAAATAGTACAAGAACTACAATCAGGTTTCAAGACGGATCGATATAAATAAAATCATAGGACAAGCCAGAAAATTGATTGAATTTACCATTATCAATGAAATGAATGATAAGATAAAATGAATTTTATGGGCGAGAAATCAAATGGATGAATTCACTACAATTTATATATACTTGAATTGAAATTTAGATTTTATTTATAGCCTTTAGGCTCAGGCCGGGATAGGGGAGGAGAAAGATATCGGCCAGGGCCTACGTTGAAGGTGTCATCCCGGCCATTGCCCTGTGTGACTGAGGAAAAAACTGAAAAAAAAACTTCAGTCAGGGTGTTCGGCCGCCGGTATCGAAACCACGACCTCCCAAACGCTACGTCAACGCTCTACCACTGAGCTACAGAGGCTCGGTAACATATACTAGCATTTATACAAAATCTTGGTCAGGGCTAAATTACAAAATTAATCTAATGTTTTGAATATTTTAACAAATACAGCAAGAAATAAGGTTGGACCAGTACAGAAATGTTTCTCTAGACTTATATGCTTTTAAATTTAACTTGCCATATTTTTCATTTGATTATTTTTTTGTGTGCAGGTATATTAATATGGAAACCTTAGTGCAAAAAGAATACACATAACAAATCCTTCCTGGAACAGTAAATAATGAAGTTACTTACTTTATAGAAAAAAATCTATTTTAATGTCCCTTCGTATCGAACTAGGTTTCCCAATTACTTAACTACAACCACAAAGTAAATACATATACAGAAGGACGAAACCCCTGTGATTCATGTTATGCGTTGTTTAAAGAGTTACGTGCTTACTCCAGTAGAGACCACTACCATCTTCTGAACTGTAAGTGCTGCCACGGTGTGTAATTACTTGAAAAGCACAGCTAGAGAGTGGCTTGCTTCCAGTATACGTATTTACTTTGTGCTACAGCTCATCATTGTAACATCTTGCTTAAAAGACTTATCTGTAATTACAGTGAATTAATACTTTATAACATATAATCATTTTAACTGTAATCGTGTATTTACCCACTGACTTGTAATCCATTGAATTGTAATTAACATTAGCTACTTCGTTATGTATTAATCTTTATTGCCTTGTATCAATAGTTGTTCACACAACTAAGAATCATACGATATTATTATAATTATAATTATTACGATTCACTACTTACCCTAACAGATAATAATAATAATTTACAGCCATATTCAATCCACTACTGGATGAGGCCTCTCCCGGAGGGAGGAGTTGGTCTACTGCTCGCACACCGACCAGACGTGTTGGGAGAGGAAAGCCGAAGCTCTCAACTGTGATCGCCACTGTCTTTTATTCACAGCAGCTCACCAATTACATCACGATGCAGGGTGGACACCGTTCCGGGGCTAGTGTTGCCATGAGACGAGACGAGACAGAGAAATGCTATAGAAAACGAGACGAGACAGAGTTCTCGTAATGTAAAGTATACATATTTTCGAGACGAGACACTCTCTGGAGAAGACTTTCGAGACGAGACAGACTAAATCTCGTATCGTGGGCTACACTTTGGAAAAATTCCTTGGCAGAGCCGGGAATCGAACCCGGGGCCCCACGATCAACAGTCAGCGAAGGTAACCACTAGACCAGTAGAGCGGTTATCCTCACATATATTTCCATTTAAATAATATATTAATTTATTTGCTAGAACACAAGTTTGCACTCATTTGTAGGGGTCATACATTGTTAATTTATATATATATTGGAAAAACTGGAAAAACTGAAAAACTGAAAAACTGACGTCAAGTTGGTCCCACCCACAGTTTTTCCATTATATCTCGCTTAGGAATAGAGCACTAACGTTCGAGTCTGATGCACTAACGATGCACTAACGACCCAGTATGTTTGGGTCTATAATTTGTTAGTGGGTGGGGCCAACTTGACGGACCTGAAAACGCACATGTGAGAGGTGAGGAAGAAGTACGCGAGGGATTCCCCGAGTGCAACGAGGGATTCCCCAAGAATTGCACAGCGAATGTGGGTTGAACAGAGCAAGTGGGGGAAGACTTCCTATCAAAGAATCCCCCATTTCACTCGAGAATCCCTCGCGCACTTTCTATATTTTCTAACATGCATTTTCTGAACGAGCAAGTCTGATTTCTTTGACGAAACGATGGGCTGCCATCTCTACAGCTATTAGTGTTCGAGATAAATCACCTCGAAATACAGTTTTCAACATCTTTGGGGCCCCCTAGCGCCGACACTACACACGATAGGGCGCCTGTTCATATGAACTTTTTTCTTGTTTTGATATGAAGATTCACCTCGAGAAGTTTGTACCAGAGGTCCTGAATCACCCTGTACAGGCGCGGATCCTTGACGTCCAGGTATACACTGGATAAATGGCCTTCAATCCTACTTTACACTGGATAAAGTGACATAACTATGGTTCAGCCCTCCCTCCCCCCTCCTTGATCATATCCTGGATCCGCACCTGTATATATATATATAGTTTTAAAAAATCATTTCACTTTTTTTTTTTCAAGAATATGATCATAGACTTATACGAAAAGAAGAATAAATTTCTTGAACATAATGGAATACAGAATGTGTGTTGGTAAAATTTGTACCTTGAAACGATATGTGAATAAAGACTGTGGCACGGAGATCGATATTCAACTACGATTTTCTTTCTGTTACATAAAAGAAATACAATGCCAGTTCCTATACATCTTCGACCTCCACCTTTCCATTTCCCTCTGCCCTAACCCCCACCCCACCCCATCTCTCTCTTTATTTTGGTCTGGTGATGGAAAATTACAACAAAAGAACATGAAAAAAAAATATGGCCGTATTTTATTCCCGTCACGACTGCCCTTTTTGACCGTAGGGACAAATTCACCGTTTATGTTATGACCCATTTGGAGACTACGAATGAATCTGCGGTTGCTGAAACGCAAAAGAGTCATTGTTTTACATCGTAATACCAGTTCTATGACCATTAACTGGGCGTTATAAAATATTTTGTGACAACAGGAACGATTCGGAAATTCGAAACCATTCGTTCTATTAAGAAATACCAAAACGAAATATGTATTTTCTATGAAATATAAAAGTAGGTTCTCAGAAATCATAAAATTATGGATGTTGTAAATTTTTAATATTACTGTGGTTTCTTCTACATATAATTTGAACAAGACGAAAACGAAAAAGAAAAGACAGGGTTGGAAAATAATACATAATTTTCGGTCTTTGTCAAAATTCGCCATCTTGGTAAAAAAAATATAGTTATGGCCTTTAAGCATTTTTAGCTCAGGCCAGGATAGAGTAAGGGAGATGATGTGGTAAGGAAACTGTCCAGGATCTAGCTTCGAAGGTACTATCCCAGCAATCAGTGATTCCGCCAGACTCCCCTGATGGGGGTGTCACAACCTCGAAATTCTCGACAACACTCCCATCTTTAAATGTTTTGCGGTGAAAAATCGATAGAGACCGTGGAAAACTCCACTTACACCCCCAAACTGAAAATCCTGGCGGAAACCCTGCCAGTAATAGCAAGTGTAAAGGAGCAAATACTCTGAAAAAACCTAAGTCAAAGTGGTCATAGCTGCTGGACTCAAACTCTAGGACTTCCGAATGCGAAGCAAACACTCAATCAACTGAATTGTGGTTGATCGTAGCGCCATCATTATTATCCGAAAGCAGAAAGACTTGAAATCCACTTCAGCTTTATTCATTCATGTAACTGATTCCTGATCTGACTATTTCAATTTTCCTTTAGGCCTGCTAATTTTTGTTTCAATCACTTGCATCTGTGTAATTCCAGTTGGTCTTCTTCCTTTATCCACCCGTTCGTTTTTCTTAATCACTTCCTTGTGCTATTTCATTATATTTACAAATACCCACATAGTATGCTAGCTTGCAACAAGGGTGTTAGTCACTTGCTTTAACCTTGTTAAACTTGATATTGTGTGGAGCCTCATAACAAAACATAAAACAAACTTCTTGGAACAACTGGTTATACTAGCCTAATTCAATCTTGTTCGAACAACATATGCGAGAAAGCTTGCTGAACTTGAAATCTAATTGAAGATTATTCGTTGCGCTACCGTCTTAGGGCGCTGAAGTGCCATCACGTGCCACGAATGATTCGTCGTAAGCTTATCTCCAGCAACTCAGCTACGGCCATCTCTTGTGAATCTGATGAACTATCTATAAATAGCACTTGGAAAGCGCAGTAGCTTAAACGGTCCCGTGATCTCATGACTACGGTATTGGATCAATGTTGCAAAGGACCTCGGTTCGATTCCCATCAAGGTTATCGTTTTTATTTATATATATTTTTAAATATGTGCATTAGTTTCTTCTTCTCTGTCTTGTCAAAGCTATTTCAAGCTTGATTCTTGTAAACTGAACTGTTGATGTGCTAAGTTTGGATGAAGTTGACGCACTTGTTAAAGAAAGCTTGATTCAATTTTGAGGCAGGCCAAAATTACTATCTGGGTGGGTGTTGTCTCCTCATTTGTTCTGTAAAACCAGATAGCAAAGTAAACATGTTTTTTTTTTTTTATACTTCATATATGAAATAAATAGAGTATGCGTTAAGCTTGTCGTGAAACTCTGTTAGTTTATCTCAGACTTGAATCGTGCAGACTGTAGCATGTTTTGTTATGTCAAGTTCGCAGCAATTTCAGGAAACGTAAAATCTAGCCAACATGAAGTTTAAAATGTACTTGTTGCATTAAAATGAATTTGATGAAGTCAAAATGAAGACTATATGAAGCTTCATATAAGTTCACATTCTGTCTGTTCAGCAGTGATCCTGCAAGATCCCCCTCCCTGTTGGGGTGCTACCCCACCAAATTCACGAGTACACTCCCTAACTTTAACACTTTTACGGTAAAAAAATCGACGGAAACCCTGCCAAACTCCACTTACACCCTCCCAAGTTTGACTTTACCTCCCCAACTGAAAATTTTGGCGAAATCCCTGCTGTTCAGTATTTCTTCTTTATTTTTGTTCTTACCCCAGCATTAAGAAAGAAAAGAAGAAACCGTTTTGTTTAAGTAGCTACAGAGATAGAAAGAGCCTTCTCTGTAAAGTTCGTCCCTGTTGATGTAGTATACCATCTTTACTCCAACGCCATCTATGAGCGTTGTACTCAAGTATGGTATGAACGATAAAAACGAGTTCCAAAGCACTGTTCTGTAGATTGGCTGTTGGCCTAGTGAGTAGAGCATCAGAACGTTGGCCGCATTTCAATTCTTGGACAAGGTTCTTTTTTTCTCTAAGAAGGAAGTCGATGTGGGACACTTTCGGAGGTACCATTTAGTCATTAGTCTGGACCATGGACGTAAGAATATAATAGGACTAGTAACAAGCCAAAATTTATGGGCCAGAAGTGCGCCTTGTCTCCATGTTGAATTGACCAAAACATTGCAACTGACCATAAGAAGTAATGTTAATTGAGCCACTTTTAATTACAAATTTTAAATTTATGTGAAATAATTTAAGGTATGTGAAGGTTGCGTCTGATGAAGCCGACCAAGAGGTATGTGTGAGGATAAATCGGGTAAGCAATATTTAACCTTTTTCCTCCATAATAATAGTGAAATAATATCAGGTTTCAAGATTTGAATGACCACTGCTCTTGAGAAGGAAGTGTATTGCAATAACACTTATTTTATAATAATTAGTAGTTAAGGACAAATTTAGATAATTAAAATTTATTTGCACATTCACAATATCGTCTGCTTCCTTTCCAGAAAGTATGCGCGATCCGCCATGTTAGAATGACAAACTGCACTCTCAGCCGTCCCATTTTTATAACATTGAGTGAATTGCTTGTTACTAGTCCTATTATATTCTTACGCCCATGGTCTGGACTGACAGAAGAAAAATCCTGAAGAAACTTCAACCTATTCACCTCAAGATCTTGCTAATGCAAGCCGTATTTTCTTAAGGTTGATGTAAAGCAAAGATCTCCAACAAAAGATGTCTGCACTATCTCGGTATATGTGTAATGTATTTTTAACGTTGCACGAAATTTCCTTGCTGCTCCTACAAATTCAAGCCTAGAGAGTTCAAACTTTCAGGGAAGAAAGTTCAGAACCAATTCAAGAGTTCTATCAATGCCGATTTTTTATTTTCGTTTTTCATCATTGTTGAAATCGTTTCATTGTTGTTATGGATGTTCAAACCTATTACAATGATGCTCTTTGAATAATGAACAAGAAAGAAAATAAAAATCGACACGGATAGACCTCTTGAATCGGTTATGAACTTTCTTCCCTGAAAGTTTGAACTCTCTAGGCTTCAATTTGTAGGAGCAGCAAGAAAATTTCGTGCAACGATAAAAATACATTAGACATATACGGAGATAGTGCTGCCATCTTTTGTTGGAGATATTTGCTTTACATTAACTTTAAGAAACTTACGACCACTCCGTTAAAACTAAAGAATTTTAAATAAGGATACATAACAGTGTATGCTTCGGTATAACGTATTCACGTATCAGTAATCTAATTTTAATTGCCTAATTGAACTTTTTTCTTTATTTACTACTACTACTATTTTCTCCCTCACCCAGACGCGATGACGTGATAATGGATTGCAGCTGAGATATGTTAGTGATCTAATGTCAGTTAACACAATCATTGATAGTGTAATGTCGTTATGTACATATTTAATTGATATTCATTCCTCAGAGGATTTCCATTATGACAATTAATCCATTATACTGCTCTCATCCGTTACGGAAGTACATGAGCAGCCCGTTACAAAGCACAGGAGAGGGATTAGCGGTGTCTTCCCCCCCCCCCTCCCATAGTTTATTGCGATCCTCCACGACTACCAATCGGGAAGTTTCAAATAATTTGCTCTAGGTCATTAATTTGCATAAAATGTATACAATATTATTTAAAATATTCATTCCCATAAGGAAAAAAAACAACTATATATTACAAAATTTTGGGAGTATTACTTTACAAAAGCAAGCAATTGACCTAGAGCCCAACAGAATTGATAGCATTAATTATTACGAGATCTAAGTAAACACTGCTAGAACAATTAGTTAATTGTAATATTCCTAGAATACATTATAGAAGAAAGTGTATATGTATTATAAACTGCAAGCTGAGCCTTATTTATTTACATTGCTTCCAGCGATCAAGTCATTTATGGTTGGACTATAGATTGCAGCAAATAGAAACAGAGCGCAGTGGATCAGTGTGAATGCTGACCTGAATACATACAGGGTATCCCCGAAATAATGGCGCAAACTTTCGGAGGTGTCTATTGACATGAAAAACAAGGGAGAAAAAAAAAAGATCGTTTGAGGAAATCCGATTAATTTCGGAGAGTTAAAAGTTACGGCAGTATTATCACACATGACGTCATCATAGCTTTACACATAATGACATACGCTGTGTTAATTTCGCAAATCACCCTCGAAGTAGCCCGAAGTACATTTATTTAAGCAATGTTTATGACGTCGGTTTAGCAAATCACAATAAAAATTATACCCAAAAAGGATTCCAGCAAAGTTTTTCCATTGACATAGGAGTGCCCACATAGAGAGATTTTTCTCAAGTAAAAGTTTAATTGTCAGAAACTTTCGATTGAGCAGTTGTGAGTGTAAATTCCACTGAAAACAGGGATTCCGCCAGGATTTTCAGTTTTTTGGGGGAGGTATAAAGTCAAAATTGGGAGGATATAAGTAGAGTTTTGCACGGTTACTACCGATTTTTGACCGCAAAAAATGTTAAAGGTGTTCTCAAGGATTTGTGGGGTGACACCCCCACAAAGGGGACGTGGCGGAATCACTGACAATAAATCTTCAAGCATTTGCACAGATAATTGCTAAATGTATTGGAAAACTATTTAATGTGTAGGGCCGTACGATTTTCTTCTAAAGAGATGACCCCAGGCTTTAGAAGAAACTAAATTTTATAAAATTACTTTCGATGTGATAACAACGGGTAAATCGTAGTGTATTAGAGAATATAGATATACTGTAGCTACACATGCAATAAATAAATCAGTTTCTCTAAGTTTTGTACAGAGCTTAAAATTTCATATTTTCTTTTAAAGGGCATCAGTCAAGGGCTCATCCATAAGAACACTAGCTAATTCATCAAGAAATGTTTCCATCAAGCAGTAATGACGTAAGGGGGAGGCATGCGGTAGCCAGCCCGGACCCCACCTGTCAAAGCTTGTTAAAATTAATCAATGGAACACAACGATGGTGGTCGGTGACGTAATAGCTATGAGGTATCAAGACTTTTACTTGTGCGTTTAACTGTAATGGCTGATAAACATGACTCTCCGCAATCTGAATAACCACTCTCATGTATAGCTCACGGCGAGTGAGCGTAAAGATGTCTTGGCAAGTAAGCCCCCGTGGTTCCCCCAGTTTTTCCGTGGGGTTCGGAATAACGGAAGATATTCCGTTGAACAGTAGCATTGTCTGCTCACGATTGTTTTCGAAAACGGGCATCAATCAAGTTCACGTGCCCCGGGCCCCAGATTGCCTTATGCCGCCACTGTCTTCAACTGCAATAAAATCAATGATTTGGAAAACTGAAGCGTTATGTGAGCGACGACCACTTAAAATACGATAATGATGAGATTTTAAATTGGCCTGTGGACAGTGATGAGATTTTAAATTGGCCTGTGGACAGTGAAAACCAAGACGATGATTAAACTTCCTGTCAGTTGATCGTTTTAGCTTCAATGAGCGCATTCAACGGACTAACGTAGCACTAAGGGCTGACAGAGCACTTGAAACTTATTGGTAAGCCTATACGAGGAGCATTTGATAAGTCTTGAGCCTACCTAGGAAGGAATTGTACGATTTGAAAACAACTTCATCAGCGTGAAGCTCAATCCTTCTGGGGAAGGTCCACATAATTTCAGGCCGATTGCTAGCTCCGCGTAGTGGTGGCGTCACAAAACGTACTCGAGATGGCATCGTGCAGGACTGAGGAACGTGTTAGTAAACGCACTGTGATCCGCTACCTGTTTCGCAAGGGCATGTCGGCAAAGGAAATTCACGAGGACATGCTGGCTACGGTCAAAAGGTGGGTGGCAGAATTCAAACGGGGAAGGACATAATTGCTTGATGAGGGTCGTCCAAAAACAGTGTTGTTAACCCCTTTTTCGCAACCACTACGCGGCGCTAGCGAACGGCCTGAAAGTGTGTGGATCTTCCTCAGAAGAATTAAGCTTCACGCTGATGAAGTTTTTTTTTTTTCAAATCGTACAATTCCTTCCTAGGTAGGCACAAGACTTATCAAATGCCCCTCGTATAGACAAACCAATAAGATTCAAGTGCTCTCTCAGCGCTTAGTGCAACCTTAGTCCGTTGAATGCACCCATTGAAAAATCAGTGTTATTAACTTTAGAAGAAGCTAATCGTTAATGTACAAAACTAATTGTATCTGGCAACTGTGTAAACGAAGATAACAGCGACTTGGAAATTGAATAAGACGGCATATGCCAATCATTTCTGCTCTGTTTAAATAGTTTTAGTATTTAAATCTATTGGAGTACATTGTGTCAGGAGCTATAAAATTTGTGCATTAAATAATGATGTATATATATATTCTCTTTTTCATGTTTTTCGTCTTCTAATTTCCGAGTAGTCATGGATTTAGATTGGGAGACGGATCTACTTCTAGCGACCAGAAACTGAAGCCAGCACAATCCTTGAGTACTTGACATGTGTAATTGATTAAAAACAACAACTGAACATCACGTTCCGTACGATACCATATTTAAAATATTCCAATCTTCCTCTTGTCTTCCTTAGCTAGATCTTCCTCCATTCTTTGCTTCCCCACGCCCAGGCATAGACCAACCAATAAGACGCAAGTTAATCCCAATCATCCAGGCAAGAGTAATCGAAAACTGGCGTCAAGTTGACCCAGCTTAATTGTATTGGGCCAGTCAATCCATCTTGCATATTTAAATCCATGCCGAGTAGTAAGGAATTTTCGAGAGTTGTCACGGGCAGGATCAACCAGTCCGACAGCTGGTACTTTACCTGGCTCGCCATTGGTTCTAAGTGTCCGACAACTGGTGAAAATTACCCATTTTCCGAAAACAATTTTCATACGAAATACGTGTAAAAAAAATTGAGTTAGAAATATTTTATTTTGAGAAAGGTGTAAAGAATGACAATAAAAAATGTAAGTATTAGGCAAAAAAAAAAAAGACATCTGGAAACAAAATAAGTTAACGAGTCGCTTAACTGGCCGACCACTGGTGCCCTTACCCTACTGCAACATCTCAGGCACACAATTACTACTATTTTTCGCCAGTTTTCAGAAGTTAAAGTGGCCAGTCTACTTAAGAATGATCCTGTCAAGAAATTAACATTGTGCAACAGACAATAATCGAAACCCATTCTAAGCTCTATTCTCCAACCACAAAATTTGCTCAACTATCAAATTTGAGTACAAACTTTGTATATTTTTCGCGCCGGCCGGGTGGCCGAGCGTTCTGTGGCAGTAGGCCATCGGCTCGAATGTTGGAGTCCCGGCAGGGGCATGGGTGTGGATTTTAACAGCTAAAGACGAATCGTGACGGGCCGAAGTCCAAAGTTACTAGACTGGCCCATATAAAAATTATTATTATTATTATTATTTTAACTCGTTTGCGTTCCTGAACTTGCTGCAATCTTGGCGACTGGAAACTACCAAACCTTTATTCAAATATTATATTATTATTATCTCGATCTAGTATCATTCAATCAACACCATTGAAATATTGTTTTCTGATGAATGCCATAAAAGCACAGATCGTGAGAACTTACAAATTTCCGTCCTCTGAGTATAAAACCGTGTTTAAGTAGTAGTTCTCCTCAAACTTGGGCAGATGGCAGTACGAGAAACTACTCGTTCAGTCCCGAAAGTATTCACTCCTGGCATCTAGTGGCTGCAATTAGTACCACATAGACGTTATCCATTCATTGCCGTTATTACGATTACAATCATTCTTTCTCAGGAGTGCAGTAAATTCATTTTTTAGGAGTACTTTCTTTAGTACGGTGTTAAACATTTTCGAGCTGGGTTTAGATTCATATGTTTATGTTATATTTGGCTAACTGCATGTAAATTAAAGTTGCAATAATTTTGTCCTCTCCGCGGCTATCCATGACACCACGACACATCATCCACTCAAAAGCATTCGTTTCCTGGCAATATTGATACAAATATTCTATTAGAAAAGTGTCAGAAGAATTCGACGATAAACTTACGCTTACCAAAAACATATTTTCAATAAATTCCTTTGTTAATCGAGTTCTTGTAATATACTTTCCCATATAATTCCAACCTCAATAATAAATATTACACAATATTGGAAATGAGAACTTTATCTAGCAGAAGGGCGTATATGGACAAGGTGTTCCTTAAACAGTTTGCTGATAGCCATATCAAGTACACTTACTATCCCCCTGTACGAGGGAATGTTGATTCCGATGAAAATACACTTTGACACAATCCAGTAATTAAGTAGCTACATATTAATCGAATGTATATTCTAATTGAGGACCTGAATTGCGAAACATCCCAAGTGCACTTTTTTTCGTATTTGTATTTTTTCTGTTCGTCGGCATCTATGTTCCAAGGACTATCCACTTGCACAATATTACATCCCAGCTGAATAGAATAACATCCCTAGTCCTTGGACTTTTTTGTTCCTCCTGAAAAAAAATGCTCCGGTGGACTTGGGATGTTTTGCAGTTCACGCCAATCTCTGGTTTAAAAAAAATAAAGTTCGTTAAAGTGTTGTACATATATTTATAGTTTCTACGTTCACTAATTTGCTTAAAATTGTGTTTATTAGATATTTTGCATTTGCTTCTGTTTATTTGTTACAGTAGACGCTCTATTATCCGGCATTGTGTAAACCGGCATGCTCTACTATACGGCATCGGTCGAGTCACTCGCGTTCGGCTTTTTCCGGTTGTGCTCGGGCGCTCGTTGACTTTGTCCACAGCGTTGGGCCACTGTGGTGGGCTGTAACCGCCATTTTCTTTGTCATCTGCTGTTCATCTATGTTGGACGCAGTTATACAGTGATGTTTACCACCCTTGTAGGCTTGTAACCGGGTTGCTCTTTGCTTAATGTTTGTTGTGATTGTCAGTGTTCACTTAAGTTTCCTGCTTTGTAGCCGTTAAAACGGGGATGCGGCGTTGGACCAACACTTCGTACGACCAACAGCCTCTCAAGCAGCAAGAACCGGCGTACGACCAACACCCAAGGGCAGAAATCTGTGTTGGTCGAACGCCGTGTTGGTCCAACGCCGGTACTTCGAAGTGTTGGTTTCATGCCGGTGTTGGTCCAACGCAGTGTTGGTTCTACGCAGGTGCCCAAAAAAATAATTTAAGATCATATTTTTTATTATCTTTTTAGGTTTTATATATCTGGGGCGTTGTCAATTTTATTGTTGGTTCAACGCCGTGTTGGTCAAACGCCGTGTTGGTCAAACGCCGTGTTGGTTCAACGCCGTGTTGGTCAAACGCCGTGTTGGTCAAACGCAGTTCAATCAACACGGCGTTGGACCAACACTATAATCAACGTACGACCAATGACCTTACCAGAGTCATACTGGAAGAAAATAAATATTTTGTATAATCAATGTGAAATGTGGCTTTCTTCTAGAAACATGACTGATTTTTTTTTTTCAAATTTGCAATGTATTTTTGTAACACATTGTCTTAGTGGGGCAACAAGGATGTAACGAAAGGAGTGGAATGTTAAAAAAATAATTTATTTTAGTAACGCCGATGAGCGTCAGATTAATCCCAAAGCTCACAGAATTAACGATCTGATACTTGCATATGCCAGCGACTGGGATTGGGGCTGCACCCTCCTTCCAAAAGTTACTTAAAAAGAACTCCATGGTAAATGCCCTTACAGAGACATACAGTACCTGCAGAAGATTTTTTTTTTTACAATTAATGTTAAATTTAAAGTTACTGGAGAAAATGCATGTATTTTTTTACGCATCCTACGTGTTGGTCCTACGCATGTAACCCGTTAAAACTATAGACGCTCGATTATCCGGTGTAGCCGGAAAATCTTATCCCACCATGTTTGTTACCCCCACACGTAAAATTTCACTAGGAAAATATTACCCCACCTAAAAGCATAGGGGAAAAATCTTTGTCGGCTTTTATAATGTACAAAGGAACAAGATGTGATTTTTCGATATAGACCTATAGTTACTATTAGCAATTAACATTATTCAAGGATTTGGTTGATGACAGGGGTGGGGATCAAATTAATTGCTAATAGTTACTATATATCGAAAAATCGCATCTTGTTCCTTTGTAAATTATTAAAGCCGACAAGTTTTTTTCGTATGCTTTTAGGTGGGGTAATATTTTCGTAGTGAAATTTTACGTGTGGGGTAAGAAACATGGTAGGGTAAGATTTTCCTACTACACCGACACTCCATTCATAACTAGCTCAGACGTGAAGTAGTTTCATAAACCACCGGGGAATATAAACTGTCCTCAAAAATGTACAGAGGAGTAGAAGGTAACTTCTTGTGCAGGAAAAAGACGTAATCAAAAACTAGAACTAGTGAACAATACATAGAAACACCGCCTCCCTACAAAAATAGTGAAAACAAGTCCTCAATTTTGGTAGCAACCGACTGATTGGTATGATGGAGACCTATTTCCCGAGAGAGAGACAAAATATTTAACAAGTAAACCACAATATCAGTTGACAGAAGGAAATTAAATTAGCAAACGTGTACCTAACAAAAATGACCTGAAAATCAAACGATAAAAGATGGGAAAGAATTGACATAAATTTTGCCGTCGAATATCAAGGAAATGAGACCAATCCTCTACTCAGAAGACAAATAGAAATATCGCGTAACAAGGCAGGACAGACAAAAGATTGGGAAAAATTTGTGACTGTCGAGTCTGAAGTGGAACTGGAAACCCAGATAGAAAATCTAACTCTCAGTCTCCGTTTTCGAGATGATCAGAAATAAAACACCGGTCATGTGTGGGCCCGGTAAGAGGTCTGTACCTGCCACCGGTTTTAATCAGAAAGGTATCAAAATGTTTGCTATATTGGTGAAATTACAACTGGTTGGCAACCCTGGTTATATGTCAAGAATTTTTATTATTTAATTAGCGAGAATGGTCCCAACGAACAATTAAATTTTCTGATAATTACCGGTAGCAGTAGTGTCAATGAGACCTTGGTACCAGTCACCGATCTCATAGGAAAAAAATACTAAAATTTCTGGCCAGGCCGGTATTCAATTCTAGTTATGCATTTTTCGCAGTAATTTTGCACTCGTCTGACCTTGTCCCTGTAATATATCTTCTCCTCCTCAAATCCACACTTCTTTTCTTTTCTCCTTTCCACTCTGTTCTTATATCTTCAGTACATTCGTTTGACACACCTTGTATCCATGCACCTACTATACGATTCGCCACTGATTGAACAAAAAAAATATTGCCTAACTATGTGACTACTAAAACAATTGATTTGTTTAAGCAACAAACAAACTTTCATTTTTATGTATAAGACAAACAACAATTATCAGATAGATAGTTAAGGCCCTGTATGTAACTAAGTTACAGTTGGTTAAGAAATCCATTATCGAATTGAACACTAAGATCACAAGTGAGTGTCAAGTTGGTAATTTCCTATCCTTTCATTTTATATCCTATCCTACAATGTAATTAGTTTTATTTGTATATCTAACAAAATTGATTTTCTTGATATTTATTTGCTACGAACCACTTTTCTATTCTATTTAGATTAGATTAGTTACACGAAAATTTATTATTGATTGCTGCTTGCAATTTTATGCTGTTACCGCCAATACAATTCATTTTATCTTATCTTATCCTAGCAATTTTGGGCCATTTGCTTATATCGGGATCTTATGAGTAACCCTTGTACAGATGTCATTTATGAAAACGTTTGAATAGAAGTGGTCTCAGAGGAGACCTTTGAGGGATACCGTTAGCTATTGTAATTTCCTGTGATATACAACTTCCAACATTAGCTTGAAATGTTCTATTGTTTAAATAACTGAAGAACCATGCAATGTAGGCACGAAATAATTCCAAATTACATAGTTTACCTATGAATATAGAATGATTTACACTATCGAAAGCTTTGGATAGATAGTATACAACATCACACTGTGATTTATTGCTCATACGCTCATTATATTATTATTAATATTATTAAACTGTAGTTTCTTAGTAGTTGCGTTCACTTTCCATGGGGATGTAATTTTCTCTCCAATCCTACTCTACAGGATAGAACTATGATGTACGATGTCCCAGCAACAAGTCATTATTGTATGCTTGTTGACACATAATTATCTCGTTTCCTATCTAATCATGAAGATGACTTCCGAGAATTTATTCTTATTATTTGTGTTTCAAAAAATGGAGCATTTCAGATCTCCTCACCAAACTCTTTAACTGCTTGCCCGTTACACCGGCGTGAAACCTCCTTTCTAGTACTCCTGATCTTGGAGGAATATTTAAGTTCTTAACGTTGAAGAACAAAACGGATAAATTGTCCAACAAATGTTACATTTCTCTTTCAACGCTCTTCCAGCATCGAAACTGCCGTTACCATATAGTATACAGAGTGTATCGAAAGTAATTGTCTTTAATTTTAGGGGGAATTAATTCCTCAGACCAAAACAAGGTAGAAGTTTCCTTGAAGATTTTTTTTAAACGCATAGTTTCGAAGCTAGAGGCGCTCAAAGTTAGTAAAGCAGTGTTTCAAATGACATCATATCTCAACAAATAATGACGTGAAACTCAAAAGATGACAGTACATCTTGAAAATTCTAGTTATTTTGGAAAGGAAATGTAAACTTTAATCTCAATTTTGAACAGCTGAAATCTACAAAATAAGTGTTAAAATAATTAAATGTATTAATTTGCCGAGGACCGATATAATAGTTTCGGGGACTGGTGGTTGAAAACCACTGTCTTAGGGTATACTGTAAAAGGCTGTATGGTCTGCATACGTGACTATAGTGAAGCATTAGAAAGGATGTTACCGTTTAGCAAAACTTCAACTTGGCTTGCTTTTTTATTTTAAGGCTTTAGAAGAATTAAAAAGCTGAGTACCAGGGCTCATAAATACGGTAAGTGCTCACACTCCTTTTTCCTCAGTTGTCTGTAGAATAATGTAGAATAATATGTTAACTTCGCTTCATCCATTTTATTGAGATATCCACGAGAATATATACATATATTGCTAGCCTCAGCTAGCTCCCTCCCAAGGGGTACACCCTCTATGGGGAAAAGGGATATTTCTGGAAAGGTGGGGTTTTGGTATTGGGTGTGGGGCCAAGGGATGTAATTTATCTTTATTATCTTTATTTATTTATTTATAATTTGTTTTGGTCATTATGAGTTTGCCTCATAATCATTTCCTTTGATAGGGCTAAAGATAATGATGGAGATGGATGTGAGGTGCTCTTGACGCCACAACACTTGAGTTTTAGTTATTAAGACAGATGCTGGTTATCTTCTGTTCAGGGGCTTCTCTGAACTGATGGAGACATAATGGCCCCTGTTAGTATGAATATTACTGTGCCAGAAATGAAGATGCATGAAATGATTTCATATCTGTGGTGGAGAAGAATGAGGTTTTGTCATAGTCTGGATGGTCTGGTGGTACAGTATATCGATAGAGAGTTAACAATAGCGAGAGTGGCGATGGGATCAGAGTGTGTCTTGGTGTTGGTTCAGCTGTAATGTGCATAGTGTCTAATAGTAGAAGATGGTTTTGTTCCAGACGTTGGCACATGTATTTTAAGCGTAATTGTTCCATGTGGTAGAGTATGTGTGGGAAAGGTGTGCGTCCATATAATTCAGCAGTGGTACTTGGAAGCTTGACTCTATATGCTATCCTTTCTAATATTTTAAGTTTTTCATGGAAGAACCAATTTACTCCAAACCAAGCCGTGAAACCGTATGTAAGGATTGGCCGCAAAAAAAACTTTGTATGTGTTTAATACCGTTTTGTTTTTAAGTCCCCATGTTGTGCATGTAATCCGTTTCAGTAGATCAATACGGTTATATGCTTTCCTTGTAATTGTACTTAAATGTAGTCTCCAGGTGAGATGGTGATCATAAGTAACTCCCAGATAGGTGACTGTTTTAGTGGGTATGATAGGTGTGTTATAAACTGTCAGTGAGAGGCATTGAGGATTTCGGTGTACCCGTGTGCGTTTGTTGGGAGGTATGAACACTATGGCTTGCATCCTCTGTGCGTTTATTTTTAGTCTCCACTTGGTGCACCAGTCAGTAAATCATTGTATTGCGTCAGTCATTTCTGTGTTTGTTTGTTGAATGGTTTTGGTGAGGGAATGGAAGGCCGTGTCGTCTGCATACTGGAAGAGATGTATGTTAGAGGGAAGGGGTGGGAGATCTGCAACGAAGAGAAGATAGAGAAGAGGTAATAATGCAGATGCTTGTGGGACGCCTAAGTGTAGGAATATGGGATGTGATAGGGTGGCATTTATGGCTATATATGCTAAATGATTGGTGAGGAAACTGTAAATGAAGCGGATGTATGCAAGAGGAAGTCTGAAGGAGAGAAGTTTATAAAGGAGTGCTTCGTGCCAGACTTTATCAAAAACTTTTTCCAAATCAAATAACACAAG
>JAGDQP010029792.1:10657-23104 GCA_022664845.1 Lepisma saccharinum | reverse complement strand
AAGAAATATGTAGAGCTTAAAAAAAGTAAATTAAATTATTTTTTAAAACTATTTTTGAGGAGAAACATGAGAAAAATTCCGCATGAGAACTTCATACGATCGACACTGCATACGGCCGAAACAGGTTTTTTTCGCCTGAGGTGTCGATCATATGAAGGTTGAGAGGTAAATTCAAGTTTCTATCGTATGAAGTGTCGATCCTATGCCACAGTCCCCAAGTTACGTATAGCATTTTACTCCACCTAACAGGGTAATGTATTCAGGACGAAACTTGTACTCCATAAAAACATGTATTATAATTACAGGCTATTTACCTTTTAAAACATATTTTTATTTTATTAAAGTATATTGATATATTATATATGAACATATTTATGCTAATTCAGTATATTGATTTATCTATCTAATATTTGCAAGGACTTAACTAGTCATCTTTACTGCCCTAGCTAAAATTTCATGTAGTATCGTATGCGTTGATGCCCATAGCTTCACTAAACCAATCCAAGTTTTCACCAAACTATGAATATTAAACACCTGATACTTGATGAAGTTTTTTTGTCTTTGTACAATAGCTTTGTGCACGTACCAACTTGCCCCACTTTAATTTTTATCATCTTGCCTCACATTGCCATCTAGAGTAAACTATTTGAACCATGTGACAATACAGGGTGAGGCAAAAGTCTAAAAATACCCTGATAAGTTGAAAAGTGATGAAAGAAATTAGATCAAATGTTGGATATTGGTGAAGTCGAAATTTTTTTTATTGCAAGGGAGTCCTGTGACATATCGTTTTAGGCCAACTCGTTCGCAGAAATTCAAATGTGAAGTTATTTTTCACCTACGTATATTTGTTTAGAAACATACCCGGACAGTTGGGATTTCTCGAAAGCAGTGTGCGAATTAGCGTGAGGGATAGATACCCGAGATTTCCCCCCTGGCAAATAAGTTTCCCCACCCCCTGACAAATTTATTTTTCGTCCCTGCCAGGGGTAAATTTCTCCCTGATCAAGAAGATCAGATAGAAAATCGGAACATTTTTGTTTCGCAGAATTTAAAAAAACTATTTTCACGGAAGTGACAAGGGTATATGAACTTTTACTAGCAGCTAAAGAAGCCTATTATTTGGAAGCCATTTCTTTTGTGATATTTATGAAGTAGAAGACATACAGTCCTATTTTCCAATAGGGGAGGTTACTAAATCAGTCACATTAATGTACTTCATAAACATCACAAAAGAAATGGCTTCCAAATAGGCTTCTTAGTCGCTTGTATAAGTTCATATACCTGTACCCTTGTCACTTCCATGAAAATACAGGGTGGTTCTCGAAATCCGTAACAGGGCTATAACTCAGCTCTTAGTGGACAGAAATCTTTGAAATAAAAAAACGTAAATACCAACGTGCATGTACGGAATTACGTGGTGATAATTTTGAAACCAGTGGCGTCTCAGGAATACCTCTACGGGGGGAACTTCCAACTTGTAAGTAGAAATAATGGTTGATTTTGCTTTCTTTGAAACAAAACACGAAATTTTGAACAACTTTCAGATGAAACATTGTTTAATATCTCGCAACGTTTGCCAAATACCACAGGCAATTAAAAGGTCAACAGTGAACTTATCAAGTTGCTCATTGTAACTGACGATATTTAAAAATGTTTCCTCTAAAAGTTGTTCAAAATTTAGCGCGTTTCAATGGGACCAAAATCAACCCCAGTTGCCATTTAACATTTAAATTTGCCCCCCGTAGAGGTATTCCCGAGATGTCCCTGATTTCAGAAGCATCACCATGTGATCCCGCACATGCACTTCGGTATTAACATTCTTTATTTTAAAGATTTCTGTGCACTATGAGCTTATTTTTTATGGCCCTGTTACAGATTTCGAGAACCACCCAATATATATATATATATATATGTTGCCTGTTGAAATCCGCACACGGGCGTAAACCATAGTGCTGTTACCGCCCATACAATTCATTTTATCTTATCTTATCTTGAAATCCATGCGTTATGTTTTATCCCCCCTGGCTAAAAAGTTTAATTCGCACACTGCTCGAAAGGTAATGGTTTATCATTCTGTTATTCCAAGAGATTCAACATGGCGCTAACTCTCCAGGAACGGATCGAGATTGTGCTGACGAGAGTAGTGGTCACCGTAGTTGAAACGATTCACTGGGTCAATCGGGTTATTCGAGTCAAGTTTTGGACCGGGACGCTGGTGGGTCTGTGCTCATGATTTGACCTGAGCCGGTGACCGGATTTCGACCCACTGAGACCGTAGGCAAAGCAGAGATTTTAATTATTTCTTTGCGTTTAAAGAATGTTTCTTTTAGGGGTGACCGGGACCGGAGGTGTTATTCCCAGAGCACGAAAAAACGAAGCCCGAAATTCTCAGTTCATTAAGTTCCAAGATCGGTTCAAGCTTCGGACCGAGTTTCTTTTGTCACTTATGTTCAGGTTAGGCAGGGTCACCAAAGGTTTCAGCTCTGGTGGTCACATTGCTAGGGTGATTCCAGTTGAATTCAACGCGCGCTATCTGAAGAGAACAGACATATGACACACAACAATGTTTAATATATTAAGAACTGTGAGCAAACGGTCCACGACAGGGAATACAGTGGACGGCCAAGCTTAGAGCACGGCAACATGAAATGATTCTTTGTCTTATCTTTAAATAAGATGAAAATATAAAGCTCGTTGTGGTCTTGAGATGATCCTCTTTCACTTAAATTATAACGTTGAGCGAATTACTATAAAGATTGCCTCCAGCTAGTTTTCTTCTGCGGGTCATGAAGTCCTTACTGAAACACAGTATTAGCCGAAGACACAGACAGTTAGACTGTCACAAGTCCGCGCAGCGGTGGTGGCTACATTAGCTATTCCCTGGCAGGTCTGTCGATCAAGTGTTGCAGCGCTTTTCAGCAGTCTAGACTCTTATAATAATGTCTCCAAGAATATTCAAAAAACAAACGCAGCAATTAATTCAAAAACATTATATGAGGTTTTTGAGCATATTATTGTCATCAGCTGCGAAAACCCAAACATAATTATTTATATTCCTTGGTAAATAAATTGATTGCGACATGTAATTGTTTACATCAAATAAATATAATAATATTTTAGATAATAACAACAAATGCATTTGAACAATCAAATGCCATTCCATGCTATTAACACATTAAATTAAACTGCATTTACTAACGCCATTATGCCATTTTGCTCATAGAATACATATAAAAATAGTATTGACATCTGTTGACCACCTACAAGAACTATGACAACTACATATGCAAACCACATTACATCGCTAAACGATCTTTCATTCTTGTTTTCCAACTTCCATGGCGATTTCCACTTTAAATAATTAGTAAAAAACAAATAAAAAACTTAAATGTAATAAATATACAATTAGGCCTAACTTCAATACATTTAACAGCATATCATATATAAGAATATCATTAGGGAATGGCAATGACCATATCAAACATTACTTGGGCCATTGTGAAGAGCCCCTTCGATTTAGGCCGTGGTGGACTACTTCCCACCTCATTTCCCCTCCTATGTTCCGACCTGAGCCATAGATGCCTAAAGGGGATTTCATCAATTCAATGCAATACTACGAGCTAGGAAAACCACCTGCAAATGCGCATAGAACTGAAGTCCCTCTGTTATTTGATTAATTTGAATGATAAGTTGTATATAATTATTTTCAAACTGTGTGATTATTTTTTAAAAAACAAAAGAGAAACTATGTCACGTTCCACATTGATGTCAAGCGCTGAGAATCCAATCAAATAGCGGGCTGTGATATATAATTCTTTGACAAATTCGAGAAATACAAATAACCTTCCTCGCAGTATTTTCTTTCTCAGTTACTTGAACGCAGGGATTTCTCCAGGATTTTTAGTTTGGGGGGGGGGGGGGTAAAGTCAAAATTTGGGGGGGTGTAGGTGAAGTTTTGCATGGTCTCTATCGATTTTTTACCGTAAATATTTAAATTTGGGGGTGCGCTCAAGAATTTGGAGGGGGTGACACCCTCGCAGGGGAGTCTGGCAGAATCACTACTGAACGTAATACAGCCGTCTGATTGGCCAGGACCCATTAGGGCCTGTCGCGTCGCCCAGTATAGTTTATGACAAACTTATGTGTACTTGTTTCTTATTGTCCTCTTTGGACGTCGCTGGCTCAGTGGTAGAGCGCTTACCTCTGGCGCTTGGGGTCGTCCGTTCGATCCCAGGTTATGCTATGTGGGCTTTGTGGTGGACAAACGCCGTGTGTGTGGGTTTTCTCGGGGTTCTCCAGGTTCCTCCCACTTCCTTCATTCCACCAATTCATCTCATCATCATCCATCCGGCTTGAGCCTAAAGTTGTCTAAAGGCCTTAAATAAAATTCAATTCGAAATTTTATTTAATTCTTTATTTTAAACACAAATAAAGCACCAATCAAATGCTACAACACTCGAAGTATAGCAAATAAGTAACTAGAACTGAATTAGAGTGGTTGTCATTCGCGTCACATTTGGTAATTTCGTGATACATTGGGCTTTTCTAATGCTACGGTAATATTGAGAGATGTGAAATTAAAATTTTCGCCACCAGATGACTCCACTTGCCTGTATTCTGTGTGATAGTTGCAACTCGGCAAATCTCTTAGCTATACAAAATGCACATGTATCACGAAATTACTAATATCACGAAATTACCAATGTCACAATATTACCAATATCATGATATTATCAACCTTTATCTTATTCACCTGCTTGAATGTGATGCGTAAACGGGTATAACTTTCTGAACGATCCTCGTACTGAGACACGTTTCTAAAGCAGTAATAATTGCATAAGAAAAATATTTTCAAAACACATAATGTAAATAAACCTATACCACATATTACTAAACATAAACAAACACCTATATGAACTTTAATCTCTCCATGATATTTTCAGATTATTAAAATATTACACTTGTTCCTTTCTCTTGCAAACATAAACATGCATAATTATCGAGGAATAAATATGTACTTTAGAATAATAACTACAAAATTACATTATTTCAGTACTTTCGCAGAACATGAAAGAGAAAAATAAAACTAAAAGTGAAAAAAAGATGTGTGAAAACTTTGTAAAAATGTTACGGAATTTGTAATTAAACAAATATTTGTTTTTTTTTAAATAGAGAAAACAAACTTAACACAGTCTGTAAACGAGAACGCTTTGAATAACAAAAACAAATGTGAATATCACATGAAACATGTAACCAAATATTGCACTTAACGCACTGCATCCCCGTTTATGCATTGAACTACTACTACATTGCTTATTAGATAATGTCATGTGTAATGCGGCACTAAATTATTATCTATTGAGTGTTTTCTTTTTAAATGAACAAATTTTCGCGCTAGAATGCTTTCATTAAAGGAAGCAAACACATTTTGGTAAGTATGAGTCGGTAACTTTATATTATAATTATAGGCAGACTAGCTACAACAAAAAAAATCTATAAGTAAATGCTGAAAGTAAAAAAAAAAGTGCGTTTATATTTTTATAAGACAAATATTTTATATAAAAATTAGTTCACAAACGTTAGTATCACATTAGTGTCTCATAGAATTTATATTGATATAAATTATGTTAATTTAAATTATTTATTAGTACGAATTTTCAAGCACGAACTGAAAAATTTCCGCAGTTTTTCTGTTTCAAAAAAAAAAAGCTCTATGTTCCTGTTCTAATTTTGAAAAGCTGACGTTAAAAAAAAAGTAAATTGTTTTCCGAATTCGTGAAATCTTCCACTGGAGTTTGTTTTCCATGAAAAAATAAAATTTAGTATCCTTGAGTAAAAAAATACTCTCTTTATAAACGTACCATTAAAAACGAGGAAGAAAGACAATTTGTAAAGAATGCATGGTAATGCCTGTATTGCGAAGTATAGATTTTTAAATATCTCATTAAAGCTCTCCAAAGTTGACAATATTCCATTACAAATCTCATTGACCCCCTTTATAATTCCTTACTTAATTCAATTTTCCACTTTGCAAAATGAAATTTTGTAACGTCCTTTCTCTCTCTTTCTCCTTTTCCGCTTAAAAAACATTCTCGACCATTATAATGTTAGTTTCAATTCATCTTTCCTTTACAAATGACTTTTAAAGGGGATGGGGGGGGGAGAGGAAGGGACACAAAATATGATGAAGGGGAATGCATCATTAAGAAACCTTAGAAGAGGGGGTGAAAAATAATAAAAAAAAATGAAGCATAAAAAAAAACTTAAGTTCTAAAGCTTTTGGTCTTTGATTAGGTAATTCCTCACTTTGATAGCCATTGTAGTTCCGCATCTGGCTGCCTCATTTTACTATCATCTCCTCTCCTCCTTTCTAGATCGGTCTGTTTTCTCCTTTCACTTTGGTGCCTCTCTCTCTTTTTTTTTATTCTCAACCTTTTAAAGCGCAATTTTAATTTTTATTACCACGTTTCTCCTCTTTTCTCGCCCGAGCCGTAACTCAGTTTTTTTTCTTTCGATTCATTCTACGTTTAAATTCAACTCCCCTAACGCCCCTGATGGTTGTCTTATACAAGCAAAGATAGAAGACAAAAACGAAAGTTTGTCGAACAAGGAAAAAAAAAAAAAAAACACTGGAGCAAGCTTCACGAATACATAAATGAAGAAAATGGTTGTTATGTTCCAGAATGAGGGGGAAAAAACAACTAAGAAATCTACCAACACAGGGAAATGGCATGTTAGTCAAAGAAAGGGTGGGAAGATCTGTAACGAACCTACAACATTTGTAAGTATCTAGTATTATTCGTCCTTGGAACATCATTTTTGTTTCACCTTTTCTTTTAGGGCTACATTTAAAACACTATTGCACACATACACACACACACATTCCATTACATGGATGGCCCTTTTCTTCCATGCTTAAAGGTGGTGGAACCCATTTTCCTCCCTGTTCAACATCACTCAAAATGAGTCCATTAAAACTGGTGTTATGGGACGACTTTGGCATCATTTTAGTTTCAATGATGTTGTACGGTGTGTTTTTAGAGGTCCAGAGATAGAGAAAAGACTGGAAGAAGCAAATAGATATTGACTTTTCATGTGTTCATTACTTCTCTGTTATTCCTGAATCACATAATTATTCTTTTCTTTTTTGTATCTGTGTGTATCTTCTCCGGTTCCTCTATGTTGCTACATCACTTGAAAATGAGCATTTAATAGTTTTTTACTGTTTCCTTACAAGCACAGTATTTTCTCTCGTTTTTCTGAATTTGGATTGTGTTTTATTTCTCTACTGAACGCTACAAATGCCCCCCGCTTGACTAAAAAAATATACGTATATATATAATTTTTTACATTTATTTTTCTTCAGTAGCTATTTTCTTCTGTCTGTGTGATTGGAAGGCGAGGCTCTTTCACCTATTTTTTTTCCTTTTCTCTTCTTTATTCCTCAAAGTCATTTTACACACTCCTTTGCGCCATTACCTTGCCTTTTATATCCCTCGATTAAATGAGGCACGTGTTGTGTTTAATGGTAAGAGACAAAGGATCATATCCTGGAAGTTATGTTGTATCGTTATTACGTTATTTGGTTATTTGGCTCGTTTTACTGCTATACGTAAGAAGAAAATTTGCTTTCATTCTTCTCTTTGCCCCCCCCTCCCCCCGCGCGCGTGCGTGTGCCTGTGCGTGTGTGTGTGTGTGTGAGAGAGAGAGAGATGGGGTGACTTCTGTTAAGAAGAGAACTTGTAAAGATCACTGGAATGAAATTTTTGTTTTAATTAAATTTTTTAGACAAATTGCTATCTTCCAGATTTTTCCAACTTCGGTTTTTAAATTTTGGGTATCAAAATGATTGTTCTTCTTTTTTTTTTTTTTTTTACAATTAAAGAAGAGTTATCGAAATTCATAAAAGAAACACGTAAACGTTTCAATTTGAATTTAATTTACGTCATTTACAAGTCTAAAGTGGAGAGAGGGGAGAGGATATTGGAAGGTAGTCGGTCAGTGCATAGTTAATGCGTACCATCCCTGCATTTGCCTGGTGTGACCGAGGACATACCCTGGGAAAACTTCAGTTAGGATAGGTGCCCGTTGAAATTGTTCCTATGACCTTCCTACTGCCAAGCCAACGAACGCTCTACTTGCTGAGTTAAGACCGTTCGGTTGTTATCGGGAATCGAACACAAGTCCCCCGTTGGTTTGTAAATTGAAATGCTTACAGTTGCGTACTTCCGAATGCTACTGGGATGGAAAGAAGGTTCAAATCCTACTGGTGGCCATACTAACTGAGGTCTTCTGTTTTCTACATTTTCTTCAGACGTGATGCCGGGATGGTACTTATAGTCCTGGCTGCTACCTTCCGCATCCTTGCACCAGAACCATGTTCTCCGAGAGACGTAATACCTAAGACATGTTATATCTGTAGACTATAGAATGAATATTCAATAAATTATAGCATGCAGCTTATCAAGAGCTACACGAAGACATCTAAGTAGTCTTTTTCAGACTCTGATAGTAATGAGTATACTCATATCGGTGGTCTAGTGGCAGAGATCTCTACCTATGGAACACATGAGAAACGGTGCACGTTTAAGCTTTATTTGCACGACATTCGGAGTGAATATGCTCTCCTTAGATTGAAAATGGTAGTTGTGTATCCATTAAAAATTGTGTATCCATTAAAACCGAATCACACAAACAAAAACTAGAAGTGTCTGTAGATAACATGCTAAATAATTGGACACCACAGTGAGGATTTTACTTCCGCACAGCATACAAAATTGCCAAACAAAATAGACCATTCAGTAATTTTCCTAGTGATACAGAACTACAGGAAACAAATGGATTTTATATGGGTAGAGTTTTGCATATAAATTTCAGTTGTGCAAACATAACTGACCACATAGCGAAACAAATGAGAAAGTAAATTGCGGAAACAATAGTTAAAAATAGCATCAAAGTTGGTGTTTTTGTAGATGAATCTACGACAGTTAGCAAAAAAACAATCTTTGCTTGTAATCTGTTTAAGGTGAGCATTTACAGAAAATTCTGAAATCATGTCTTTTTTTTCTGCGATCTTAATCACATTACAACCATAGCCATAAAATAAACAATTTTAAGTAATTTAAGATCGCATGGAATGAATGGATGTTTTTTTTTTAATTAGTTGCCTTTGCTGCTAATGGAGCCTCAGTGATGTTGGGCAAAAAATGAAGTTGCAGCTGAGTCAACAAAGATATTTCCCCAATCTAATTGTTTGACATTAAATCACCGGTTGGAATTAGCAGTGCATGAAATGAGAAATGACGTCCAAGGCACTAATCAGCTCCACTCATTTTTTTTGATAAACACTATTCTCCATATACGTCCCGAAAGAATCAGAGAAAATTGATGGAATGCGCTGCATCATTAGAGCAACGAATAAAGATAATTGCAAAGATATTTACAAGAAGATGGGCGTCGATTTTTTGTTGGTGCCAAGACACAATGGACTGTTTTTAACTCGCTTCGAAGTTGAATTCATTATTAGTCTCAAATACACATAGATAGGAGTGCAGCTTGAAATTATCTCATTGTTTGTGAGACAAACGGTCTGTTTTAAACTCGCTTCAAACATACAGTCGCACGTAGATAAAATACCCAGAACAGCTTCTAAAAGACAAAATTATCCTAAAAAAATAAAATAATAAGTTCTGGGAATTCAGAACAATAATTTCTATAACAATGCTAAAAAAAATATTAGAGAATGTTCATAGAACTTAGGGTTAAAATAATCCAGGATTCAAGAAAGTACTAACAAAATTTATTAGTGCAGCGTGTTCTGTTGATTAATGACACTTTACAGAACTTTCATATTAAATCTACTCTGCTAACGTCCCTTTAGACATTACTACAGTTATTTCTGTAATAAACGCTGTTTCTAGGCATCACACTATCGAACGCTTTGGTCTGGTCCACTCCCCTCATCCGCAGTATCCTTTAAAAGCCGAACACCTTTATGAAGACCATTCCAAGTTTCACATCGATAACTTGACACTGAAATGTTCCTCCCTTGTGGTGGAGGGTGCGAGATAGAGGTAATGTTAGGTGAATTTACACCCCGGCTACTTGAAATCTCTTAATGTAATGGGGTAGAGAGAACCTTGAGAGTCGATAGGTGACGAGGATTGGGCGGAAAACAGCGTTGCCATTAACAAACCTAATAGTGACCCTAGAAAAAAGGAAGTAGGGGTGTAAATAGAGAAGCTGAGTGGGGGGGATATGGAAGAATAGTATGGGTATAGACTAATTGGTTCACTAGAATTCCGTGGGCGTACATGTTGCTTCGGTGTTAGAATATTGGTGTGAACAGGCGACAAGAAGGTGAAAGGCAGATGGTAAATACAGATAGGAAGCAGGAAGAGAAGATCTTGGAACAAGGGGGAAACGGAAGGAGAAGTGGGAAGCAGAGTTGCAAAGACACCTGAATATATTTATTCAAAAGTCGGTTAGAAAGTAACGCACAATATTTGAAATACTAGACTCTTACATACATAACTTGTGAAGGAGACAACGTATGAATTTTATTTATTGCCTTTAGGCATCTAAGGCTCAGGACGGGATGGGGGAGGGGAAAGGATTTGGGAAGGTATCACCAGGGTCTATGTTGAAGGTGTCATCCCGGCATTTGCCTGGTGTGACTGTGGAAAAACCTCAATTAGGATGATCGGCCGCTGGAATCGAACCCACGACCTCCCGAATGCTATGTCAGTCAACGTTCTGCCACTGAGCTACGGCGTCTCGGTGAGGCAACGTATAATTTTTGACAGGCTTTATATTTCAAGGTATTAAAGTTACGTTTCTGGGTAACCGTAAGATCCTTGATTTTCTTCTCCAAGAAGAGCCCTGATGTTTTGATTTCAATAATAGATGTTTGGATCTCGATAAGCACAGTGAACTGATGACTTCTTTACACACTATCTTCTTCGTTATTATCAGTTTCTTCCTTAGTAACCGTAGAACGTGTCAAGTCCAGATCATTGAGTGCCCAACGCTAATACCATTGAACACTTACAGTACATTTGCAAGCAGTTCGACACGTCAAGTAAGCAAGTTTACAAAGAGCTTGACATGACATTTTGTCAAGCCACTTCAAACTTGAAAACAAACTTAAAACAAAAGTGTTAGTTGACACTTTCCAAACTTGCAGGAAGTTTGTCCTCATAAACTTGCTGCAAAGATACAAGCGTGGAATGTCACGGTTGGTACATTTGCAGTATCTTTGCATCAAGTTAACGAGTATCATATTTGCACTTCAAAGCTTGCAGCACGTTTACTTTAAGTAAAAAAAAGCAACTTTGACATTACAAGCTAGAATCAGGTCACGTGAATACTTGATGCAAACGTCTATGCTATTAGGGGATCTCTTGAAAAGAAAGAGAACATTTCTGATTGACATTTCTTTGTGATTCGTGAGAATGAACGGATCAGCGTCGGTTGTCGGTACCACCACCAAAATAGTATCACCAGACCGGAATATTTGAAATTACCTTTGCACATTGCTGTTATCCATTGTTTCGTCAACTAAGATCAGGAACAGTTTTCTCTTTTACGAATAGGTGTGGATGACTAAGCTACACCCTGATATACGTAGGGTTCTGTTTGTAGGGGGGAAGGTGGGACATCCCCTACTACTTCTTGTGCTTACTCTGATATGTTACTCAGTTATTTTCTCGTCAGGAGGGAGTGTTGTTTTGCACTTAAGTATAATTCCTGCATTGCTGATGCAACTTGACACGATAGGTCGGTTAAAAATTGATATATCTCCTAGGAGGGCTATAAATTTTTATTCTTTGATCTACAAAGATTACGTAAGACTTAGTTATGGAGAAATGAATCAAACCACATCGAATTGGAATGAAGAAAAAGACTCCGAAGCTTCAAAATTTCTGGGACGGGAAACTTTTTTGAAATCTCATCGTTTTTCGCTATTATTTACATGATTTTTCATACCAAAAGTTTTTCTTACTGACCATCGTGTTTACGAATTTGAAACGTTTAGGCAATTTTAGCTAAGGTCGAATGTTTGTTGATGGGAGAATTGGTGGAACGAAGAAAGTGGGAGAAAACGGAAGAACCCGGAGAAGACCGGAGCACGCGGTGTTTGTCCACCACAAAGCCTACATGGTACGAGTGAGGATCGAACCGGGGACCCCAGGCACCAGATGTAGGGGGCCCCTACCACTGAGGCCCTAACACATAATCGAGTATGCGTATGACGACGAGGTGATTGACCCGACCCACCAATGTCAAAGCCAGGGATTCTGCCAAGATTTTAAGTTTTGGGGGGGTGTAAAATCGAAATTGAGAGAGTAGTTTTGTACGGTTTCTATCGATTTTTGACCATAAAAAAATAAAATTGGGGTGCTCTTGAGGATTTGAGGAGAGACACACCGTACAGGAGAGGTC
>JAGDQP010029792.1:0-10557 GCA_022664845.1 Lepisma saccharinum | reverse complement strand
CCAATGCGGATGGGAATAGTTTTCAAATACTTTTACTTAAAGTACAGAATCAAATCCATAAATTTATCAATTCGTTTCCTGTAAATGTTCATTGTTGAGTTGCTAGGTAACTATATTTATATCACACAGATTATTCACTGTTTTCCTTTCAGGATATTGTTAGTTTCTTCTTGTAGTTCTCTGGTGTAGTTCTGTGTCACGTGTTTTTAGAGTGCCCAGCGTCAGTATGCCCAATGTGAGTCACACCTTTAACTTGCGGAAGGTTGGGGTAACATCGACTCTTTTGATTTCATACCATAGATCTGCATCTGATACAGAACGCGAATCATCAAATATGAAATAAGGTAAATTTGTTCACTAGTTGGTGTACCTTCTCAGGGGGCTGTTTAGACTTCTCTCACAATGTACTATTCCAACGAAAATATTGTATTACCTGGCAATCCTGCTACTCAAAGCAGAGGACAATGACCAGAGAAGTAAGGCGGGGGGGGGGGGGGAATCAGCATATTAAAGAGTAGAATCTTGGATGGCAGATATTGCCAATTTTCCTTCTTTTTTATTATAAATGCATACTCCCTGACTCCCTAACCAATTCCCTGAAGTTACCTCCCCTTACTCTCAATAACTCCAGGTATCTTCTTGTCTTAAAGATACGGTATCCCTTCTCCTCCCCTACACTGTCTTTCTCCCAGTTCCACTTGTCCTGTTCAATATGTTCACATTCCCAAGGGGATGCTGTAACAACGACGTTTCTAAGAAGGGTGGATATCTGAATGGTCGTCATAGGGGCCAGCCAGAGAGGATAGTTCATATGGGAGAAGACGAAGGATGGTAGAATATGTATTCAGAACAGTCTTCTCTTTATGATTGGCTATTTTTAGTTCTTTCTTGGCCATTTGCTATCGATGTATGGCCAAGAAGGAAGAAAAAGGAATGTAAAATGCACTCAAGGGTATTTTTCCTTCTTTTTTTTTTTACTCATGCAAAAAGAAGGAACATGGGAAAAAAAAGAAATATTTGACATTTGGGTTCTAATAAATATAATATTCTTATTCATACATGCTGAACCAATTGAATTTGACATACGTATGCTGAATACAAAAAGACTGGTCTGCATGATTGAGAAATTTTTCTGCTTTTGCTGTTTCATTGAACTCATGAGACTCGAAATAAAATATTCAGAGTGAAGATAATGGAGGATTCTAAGAGTAGATGTATTTGTATAGTAACAGAGGAAAAAAGAAGAAAATCAAGCAGGCAAGAAAGAAGAAAAAATGTAAAGAAAGATACAGAGAAAGAAGGAAGGAAGAAGAAAATAAAGAACGAGAAAAGAAAGACAAGAAGCAAGAAAAAAAGAAACAAGGAAAGAAAGAAAGAAGGAAGGAAGGAAGAACAGAAAAATGAATGGAATGAAAGAAAGAATGCAAGAAGGAAGGAAATAAACGAGGAAATAATTTATAAAGATGAAAAGAAAGCAGGAAAGGAAGGAGAAACCAAGAACAGAAATAAAGAACGAAAATACACAGAAGAAAGGAAAGAAACAAAGAAGGAAGAAAGAAGGAAAACATAATGAATGAAGAAAACAAAACCAGAAAGAAGCAAGCAAAGAAAGAATTGAGGAGGAAAGGAAAAAATAAAAGAAGGGACAAAAGAGGAAGAAAAAGAAAGAAAGAAGGAAAAAATGAAAGGAAAAAGAAACAGGGAAGCAACAAAAATATAGAAAGAAGGAAAGACGGAATATGAAAAGAAAGAAAAAGGACGGAAGGAAGAAAAGAATTAAGGAAGAAAAAATCAGAAAAAGAAATTAGACAGGAAGTATGAAACGAAAGAAGGAAGGTCCAGAGAAAAATAAAAGAAACAACAAAAAAGGAAGAAAACAGAAAAGAAAGACAGTAGGAAGCAAGGAAACAGAGGAGGAAGGAATGATAAAAAGAAGGGAGGATACAAAGAAGGAAAGAATTAATGAAAGAAAGAAAGACAATACATAAAAAAGAAGAAACAAGAATAAGAAAAGGAGTTAAAGAAAGAAGAAAAGATACAGTGAAGAAAGAAACAAGGAACGAAACAAGAGAAGAAAGAAACAAAGAAAAATGAGTGAGTGGCTAAGTCACCGACTCCTAAAACAAAAGGCTGCTGGTTCGAATCCTGGTTGGATACTATTTATTTTATTAATATTTATCTTTTGCATGTTGTAGACAACATGTTATAGTACCAGTAGTTTTTAGTGCTTTAGGTGGAACTGAGTTAGAAATGGATCTATCTGTATTAGAGAACTATTGTTATTATAATAGCAGGGAGTATAAATTAACAGAGAAGCAGTACTATATTGTAATTTAAAGAAATTAAGAAATTAATATAATCTAAGTTCCAGAACAATACATTTGCCCAGTTTGCCCGAGTGAACGGTATAGAAGAAGAAAAAGAATAAATACGAGTTGATAATGCAGGGGAAAGAGTTCGTAATTAAATATATGCAGATTATAATCAATCAACTAATAATACACGTACAAAACACTATATGAAACTAATACTTCAAGTGTGGAACTGGTAGTTGATGATCCAATATTATACGCTTTAACGACAATAGTTTGAAACACCAGCCCTTGTTGTGTAGTGACTGAAGTACAAGGTAGCCAAAACAGTTTTTCCGTTTTTGACGTCCCATTAATCATGCGCTCACAGAGAGGAAACGAAATGACACCCGTGCCTGCCAAGCGATCTGGAATTAGTCTGACCATCGACCTTCAGTAATACATGCACGGTGCTCACACACAGCAGTCATAGCTCGTCCAGTGTAAAAGAGAAATGGAGGTATCGAAGCAGCTTGTTCGCGTGTGTTTGTTGTATGACTTTAAAGTGGGCCTGTCAGCTACCGCATCAAGTCGCCACGTATGCCAGGCATTTGGTGAGAATGTCGTGAACGAATGCACCGCCAGGCATTGGTTCCAGAAATACCGTTCGGGAGATGTGAGCCTTGCTGATGAACCTCGCAGTGGACGACCACATGTGTTGGATGACGAGACCCTGAAAGCAGCCATCGAGAAGGACAGTGGTGTAACGTGTGTCGAACTTGCAAAAAGGTTCCATGTTTCCGCTGAAACAGTCAGACTGCATCTGCATGGGATGGGGAAGTTAAGCAAGTGGGTACCCCACACATTGTCGGCAGCCAACAAGGAACAACGAGTGGCAGTCTGTTTGTCCTTGATCACTCGGCACCTGAACATACCCATATTTGATGATCGTTTACTCACTGGTGACGAAAAGTTGGTCCTCTATGGCACTCCCAATAGTACCAGACATTGGTTGTCGCCACGTGACCCTGTTCCTCACACCTCAAGATCACCTCTGAACCAACGAAAGGTTATGCTCTCTGTATGGTGGACTTGTCGCCAAGTGGTGCATTACGAACTCCTTCCACCTCATCAGTCCATCACTGCTGACCTCTACTCACAGCAGCTGCAAAGGGTGCACCGTGCATTGCGGCAGAAGGAGCCGGCATTGGTGAATCGCAAGGTGTGCTGTTCCTCCACGTCAATTCCAAGCCACATGTGGCAAAGAGGACCCGGGAGACCCTTCAGCAACTTGGCTGTGAGACACAGTGTGATGCACCATATTCACCGGACCTTGCGCCAACAGATTACCACCTCCGTGGGAGATCCTTCGTCAATGACAGAGACCTGCGGAACGCACTCACGGGCTTCTTTGTCTCGAAGACCGCCGACTTTTATCACCAGGGTATTGTGCAGCTGCAGGAGCGTTGGTAAAAAGTGTTGGATGCTGATGGAGCTTACTTCGAAACCTAAAGGTACCTACCGTCCATTGTATTGCTCTTGGTTTATCACTACTTTAGAACGGCAAAAACTTTTTTGGTTACCTTGTAGAAATAAAATGGCTGTTATTTCTGTACCAATGTCATATGTTAAAAAAAAAACTACAGTTTACATCTTACACTGTTGATTGCAAGATAGATACTTAAGTCAGAAATTAGTTCGTTTATTGTCTGCATTTTAAAAATGTCATAAACTCACACACATGTATAAACTCTTTTACTAGGTCAAAATTTACATGAATTATTTGCAAGCCACATTCGTTAGTACGTTCGCATAAAATAGATCATATTAACAAAAAGTTTGGAGTTTCTAACCTGAAGAAGACTGAGTTTTATGCGAATTAAATATATACATAATAATAATTCACAGCCATATTCAATCCACTAATGGATGGGGCCACCCCTCGGAGGGAGCAGTTGGTCTACTGCTCCCACGCTGACCAGACGTGTTGGGAGAGGAGGGTCGAAGCTCTCATCTGTGATTGTCACTATCTTGTATTCACAGTAGCTCCCCAATTACATCACGATGCTGGGTGGACACCATTCCAGACCCTCACGCTTTGGGAAATTCCCTTGGCAGAGCCGGGAATCGAACCCGGGACCCCACGATCAGCAGTTAGAGACGGTAACCACTAGGCCAGCGGGCATAATTGCAAAATGCAGACTCTAGCACAAGTAAGATATCTGAATGGTCCTTCCTACATAAATTAATCATTAACCAGATTAATTGCATAGAACTGAAAATGGCAATTTCAGTTAAAATTCCTTCATTAACAAGTAAGTGAAACAATTGTCAGCTTCACTAGAAACTGCCAGAGAAAACACAGTGAACACCATTCTAGGTTTGAATTCAGTATACACAATAAAGTTATCGCATTTTTTTATGTTTAAACAAGTAAGCCTTATGTGCAAGAACACTCTGTAAAGTATTAGTGTGTTGTTTAGAAGATAGTTCCTGTCTTGTGTTCAATTTGTATTCTGGAACTATGCACGATGCAACACTAATCTAATGAGGTCAATATTCACTGTTGATGTCCTATGAACAGATCTAACCTAACTTGCGCTAACGTCTTTAAAAAGTAGACTCCATTTGGCTAATGTTTCATCTAGATTTGAATCACCTCTTCGTATGTAACCAGTATGATGATGAAAATGTTAGTAGATGGACCTTTAAACTAAGATTGCGGGCATTGTAGAAATTGATGTTCTGCCTGAAGGCAGGTCATGATCCGAAGCTCCTTGGACAAGGTGAAAGTTTGACATTGACTTCCATCGGATGAAGATGATGTCCTAAGAAAGGGACTTTGAATTTAACGTGGGCTCCGAATCACTTGTGACCCCCATCGGGAATCGAACGCGGGACTCCTTGATTACAAGGTAGCGAGCGAGCGTTACCATTCATCCACAGAGGGACAGACACTCAAGTAATTGTAACAACTGTAAAAATCAGTAATACGTAAATGATGTTGCTAAAATAAAATAAAACAACTTTGGTAATAGATTCTACTTTGTTTTGCGTTTTACAACAAAGAACAAGACAGGAGGGATGGAGGCAGTACCTCTTTTTTCTTGCATGAGTCAACATATTGTCCCCTTCTTGTTACTTCGTCTGGAGAGAACACACTCAACCAAAAAAAAAGAGAAGGAAAAGAAAAAAAGACCTAGCAAATGTATCGACCAATATGCTCCACACACACACACACACACACACACAAAAAATGTGTGATCCGTTCCCCATAAACGGTTTGGCAATATTCGATACTCTCATTGTTTCGACCACTCCTTCGCCCCACATACATCTACAAGACCCTCCACTCTTAATACCATCATTTCTTGTTTCTGCAAGAGTGGTTTTGGATGTGCTATATGACAGGATCTGAAAATGTAAGAAGGAAAAAGAAGAGGAACAAAAAATGAGGAAGAGAGCCGATTGGTAAGTGGAAAGCAAAGAAGAAAATATGTAGAGACAGACAAAGAACGGGAGAATGAGAGACAATGGTCTTGCAAAGTGGAAAGAACGAGGAAGAAGAGAGAGATTGTCCACAGTCTTCAGGACCACTACCTGAGGAGAATGAAGATCGATGTCCGTGGGGGATGTAGGAAGTAAAAACGGTGACTAGTAGGAGAGAAAGTAGAATTGGAACGTCCATATAAAGGTAGAACTAAGCCGAGCAAATAAAATGGTAGGAGGAAGAAAACCCCTAGAGATGGGGAAGACCGAAAAAAAAAAACCGGAGAGAAGTACAGAGCAGAGAGGGCAAGAACAAGAATCTAACGCTGACAATGTAGGAATACCGTAGTAGAAGTAAAGGAGGCGATGAGGTAGGAGGTTGCTGGAGGAATGAGGGGGGTTTTCGGAGGCAGAGAAGAATGAAATGTGCACCGGGGTTAGAGAGAGAATGTATTGGAACTCTATGGAAATGTGAGATAAAACGCAAAAACCACCGGATTTTTTTCTTCTGGTCGTTGTCGTCGTTTGTTGTTGTGGTGGTGGTGATGGTAGTGGGTTCTTGTAAGGGTCAGCCAGGACACGCACACGTACTTCCTGAAACTTTTCATTTGTGTGTGTGTGAGTGTGTGTGTGAAGGGAGAAGAGGGTGTCCTTTGACAATCCAGTAGAGGATGTCCTTTGAGATCCAGGATAATGTCTTTTCCCCCGTTCTCTTTTAATACTTCTGGTATGAGAGTGTGTATGTGTTTTGTATATGTTCGTATAAGGTTTTCTTCCTTAACTTTTATCACCGCGTTGGCAACGACATGGTCTGAGTGGTCCATACTATAGGTTTCGCAGAGTAATAAACAAAAAAGACATTTTGGGGTTTTAAAAATGTCTTGCGCTCTGTAACACGAAAGCGAGACAGTGGATAACATTTTTATGTTCTGTTCCTATAGAAGTAACCTTCCCTGTTCCCTTTAGAGGAATATAATATTTCGTTCAGAGCCTACATTTATGGACTTACAATCTATGTTCAAGGTAATATATTCGGTGTAAATTGTTTGAAGTGTACTGTTCTTCTATGTTTTCGCAATTGGGTCCTCCCTCCTGTTAGTTAATTAAATGCGATGTACCACCTAAACTAGATTCAAGCCAATATATTGCATGATGTTTAAAAAAAATCGTAGGTTCTTCGAGAAATATGGAAGAAATTCATGCAATTATCTGGATGGTACCAGGATCCACTCCAGACACTGCTACAAAAGATCCGTGAGTTTTACAAGAAAAATGTTTAAACTGAAATGAATATGTTCTGGATACAAAAAGAAAAAAATATCAATTATTATCATAGCAGAATATTTATCTTATTGGGTGCAAAACTTTGAACTTTTCAAATGTATTAAAATGATTTAATAGCGAGACTAATAAATTAATTAACTGATCTCGGAAGCAAACTCATATATTTCAATAACAAATATCCTCTCATATTTTTTTCTCAAATGGAAATCAACAAAATATTTTTTTTAAAAAAAATACGAATCTATTGTCATATTTTTTTCAAATCAAGTTCTTACAATTAAAACGCAAAAAGATCCGCGGTGGCTCAATGGTAGAGCGCCCACCTCTGGTGCTAGGGATTGTCGGTTCGATGTGGGCTTTGTGGTGGGTTTTCACGGGGCTCTCCCGTCCCACTTTCTTCATTTCACCAATTCATCATCCATCCGACCTGAGCCAAAGTTACCTAAAGGTTTTAAAAATTAAATTAAAATTCAAAATTAAAGTGCAAACTACAACTTTCCCATGTGATTAGTATTGAAATCAATTCTTTTATTTTCAATCGTTTAAGAACGATCATATTTATTCTCCTTTTATCTAAACCACCCTCATGTCTGGTTTTCTTTATTTGATAAACTGAGGTCGTCTCGTCAATCCTTCTTACGAAGTCGAAGTCCTCTTAAATAATTCCAACAAATATCTTATTTCTTTCGTTTTTCTCACAAACAAGACTTAGTCTTAAGTGGAATTTATTTTATGTATTTATTCTATGATTGTTGGATTTTGTATTGCTTAGTACAGAAAGTATGTTGTATTTCTCTATGGTTGCAATATTTCGTTCGTTCAGCACGCAAAATTTCTCCAGGTAAATCCATTTATCTTGATTGTAATCAAACGTGAACAAATAACACTAGCCAACAGTGAAAATGTAACTGGAATGAAATAAATGTTTGTTAACTACATCGAACACGTTGATAACAAAAACGACAATGAAAAACTAGAATTAGCTCTCGTTTCCAAGTTTAAAAAAAGAGGGGGGGGGGAGTTTGCATGTAATTACAATTATATTTTATTAGCATTCATTGTCAATCCCTTCTCATATAAGCTTCGAAATCCGGCTCATGGTAGACAGAATGAGGAAGTTTCCCGCAGGCAACAATAGCTGTGTATTTTGTCGCTACTTTTAGCCCGGGCTCGTAGCAACAAAGGGGAGGAGAAGGGGGAGAGAGGAGCGGAGCATGTTTCATTTAAGCGTAGTTTCTGCGCTGGAAGAACGTGTTACTGAAGTGTAGTTAGTGCGTGTGGTCATTGTAATTCCTGTGATTCAATATGCCTCGCAAATGCGTAAACAGTGCTGACAATTTTTGCTACATTTGCGGACAGGTTACATTGAAATCGCAAAGGAGGCCAATAACGCCATATATTAGGAAGGCGTACAGGCTGTACTTTGGTTGTGAAATCGGGGACCAGGACAAGCCCTGGGCTCCTCCTGTATGTTACATATCTTCTGTCTCGAGTCTTCATTCGTGGTTGGATCGTAAAAGATCTTCCATGGGCTTTGCTATACCCATGATCTGGCGAGAGCCATCAAACCATGTGAATGATTGTTACTTTTGTATGACAACTCCATTAACACATGGTATTTCCAAGAAGAAAAAGCCTTCCTTGACATATCCTAACATACCGTCGGCCATGCGACCAGTGCCTCACGGAGACGGACTGCCTGTTCCTGTCCTACCTGACAGTGATAGTGACGAGGGCGGTAATGAAATTAATGCTGCACCATCACCGTCAAAACCCAGTTCTTCAAAAGATCCTGATTTTGTGTGTAACGATGAGTGTACAGAGATTCACAAAATAATACAGTGTGAACTTAATGACCTAGTAAGAGATCTGGAATTGCCGAAAGGTAAAGCTGAACTGTTGGCATCAAGACTACAACAGTGAAATTATCTTGATAAGACGGTAAATGTTGTGTGCTACTGCATAATGGCAACGTGTTACCATCAATTCCGATTGGGTATGCACCTTACATGAAAGAAACATATGATAACATGAAACCATTGTTATTGCGATTCAACTATGACAAGTTTAAATGGCACATTTCCGAGGATCTGAAAGTCATAGGCATATTGCTTGGGCTACAACAGGACTACACCAAATTCTGTTGCTTTCTGTGCCTCTGGGATAGCCGCGCCAAAACACTTCATTACAAAAAGAAATATTGGCCTAAGTGCCAATCACTTGAACCAGGATCTCACAATGTTCTGCACGAAGCAATTGTCGAATCCAAGAACATCATTCCCCCTGCGCTTCATATAAAATTGGGCCTAATGAAAAACTTCGTTAAGGTCATAGACAAACTGGGGAAGCATTTCTCTATTTGCGCGACAAATTTCCACGTCTTATTGAGGCGAAAATAAAAGAGGGGATTTTCGTGGGTCCCCAGATACGCAAACTGTACAAAGATGAGCATTTCAACACGATCCTGACAGGTGACGAAAAGTTAGCTTGGGATGCCTTTGTTCAAGTGTCAACAAACTTTCTAGGAAATAAGAGGGCAGAAAACTAACTATAAGGATCTTGTGGCAAATCTTCTACACTGCTACAACATGTCCTTAAAGTTACATTTCTTAGATTCCCACTTGGACTTATTTCCTGACAATTGTGGTGCTGTAAGCGACAAGCACGGGGAATGCTTCCACTAGCAAATTTCGGACATGCATATGAGATATCAGGGTAAGTGGAGTGCATCAATGTTAGCCGATTACTGCTGGACACTAATCAGGGAATCACCAGCAGAAAACTACTAACGCCAGGTAAAGCGGTTGCGCCTTCAGTGATCTTCCTTCGAGGGATAACAAGGTAAATACATGCATAAGCTTATATAGGCAATAACGTAAAGTTATCATAACTTCAAAACGAGAGATAATCTTGCATTTTCATTAACATTTTCGTTATCAGCACACCCGAAAACATAAAGATTAGCTGTTTTCATGCTAGTTACACAGAAAAAAAATGTTGGCTAGCGTAATCATCTTCTAATTGACTTCTTGTTACTTTTCTTCTAGTAATCATATTCTGATTGGCATCTCCTTATGTTTCCTTTACTAATCATCCTCTGATTGACTTCTCGATCATCCTCTGGTTGACTTCTCGTTATTTTTCTTATAGTTATCATCCTTTAATTGACTTCTCGTTATTTTCCTCTAGTAATCATTTTATTGACTTCTCGTTATTTTTCATTTAGTAATCATCCTCTGATTGACTTCTTGTTACTTATGCTCTAGTAATCATCTTCTGATTAACATCTCGTTATTTTTACTAACAGGGAAAAAAAACGTGTCCTCACGACTTTGTGCTCCTAGAAACTCATTGTCGTAAGTTGCTTGTTCACTGTTGTATTAAGTCATATTGTAATATGCATTTGCAACATTCATATTTATTTCTTAATCTATTAGTTACGTTGTAATTGAACGTCTAGATTTTTCAAGAACTCGATACTGTATCACTGAAA